>JABSTQ010007120.1:0-18020 GCA_013358835.2 Ixodes persulcatus | reverse complement strand
GAAAGGTCATCACTCTTTCCACCTTAACGAGGTGGGTCATACACTCTCCCCCTAACGTGATGGTCAAGCCGATCCACCTCTCCTCCACAAGCCCAAAAGTTTTAACAAAACAGTGCAAACGAGGTCACTCCCCCTCAATCACGTCTCACCGTCATTTGCTCTAAACATTTTATTTTTGCATAAAATTATTTCTTGACACGCATATCCCAACCACTGTTTAAAAAAAAGAACTTTCTTTTCAGTGGTTCTTTAAGCTAATAAAATTAAATTCAATTTTCCACAGCACTTTAGCCAGTTGTACAAGAGTTCAATTTAAACAAATGAGGTTTGTACTAGAAGTGTTGGAAAGAAATGCATAAAACTTTACTGCAAAATATATCTCAAATTGCATGCAGAAAGATATTTAATTTTAGGAAAATAATTTTAATTAAAAATGAAGGGGCATGATTCGGAAACAAATGTTAGATGCTACATTGTATACGTACAATATAAATGTACATGTACAATGTATGATGCAACAGCACGATGCTAGGATGCATAATACAGTGAATTCATTGGATGGATGAATGGATGGGCAGATATGGCTGAACCAAGAATCTGGTGGCGGCTTGCGCACCTGGCAACGAATAGCCAAGGTTGTCTACTGAGCTTTCGCCTTCCGCTAAACCTAGCGCGCCGTGATCTTTTGGAGCACCCGGCACAATCTCGGTAGATTTCACGCTTTTGGCACCGCCAGGTGCAGGAAATTGTGAATGTATCAAAATGGCGCAGCCGTGCCACCCCTGGCAAGCTTCCGTGAACTGCCAAACTGGAAGGCGACCTGCTGCACAAAAGGCATCTGCCACATCCACTGCTGCAACACCGCCACAATCGCAGCGAGCGACTACGCGACACTACCGGTTGGAGGCTTGCTCCAGGCACCATACCTGAACTATCTTCGAGTACCAAAAATGTCTGGCATCGTTCAACTCGAGACTGAATTAATAACGAAACGGGATATAAAAAAGTAACCGAAATTCCCATAGAAGTGCAAGTATTTAAAACCTCGTTTTAACAAAGCAAAAATTTCCTTGCAATGGGTGTAACGAACCATTTGTTTTTAGAACTAGATGGTTATAACCAAGTATAATTACGGCTCCCCCTTCAACTTCGTTACGAGGCGGTAATTCCAAAACTCCCGCGCGCTAGAAGCCGCGAACTTCCGTGCGCTAAAATGTCTAAAAGTCGCCTAGCTACATGCACGAGTGCGCCAAGCCTCCCGGCCTCCCCCTCTCGTGGAACGCATGGACCCGTCCACCCTTCGACTGTCTGAAAGAAGCAAGATGGACGACGGCAGCGGCAACAGGAGCGTAAAACAATCTTCATCGAGCAAAAGGCGGCAATGCCTAAAGCCATTGAGTCAGGCGTGAAAAAGAAAAAAGTGGCTGAGGATTTCGGCATAGCGTTGAGCACGCCGTCTCCAGTGCTGTCGCACGCGGTGTCAAAGGCGACACAAAGCTGCGAGCCCCAGCCTTCTAAGCTGTAGAGAAGGCGGTGTTCAAACGGTTTTTGGATGCTAGGGCAAGTGGCATTCCTGCGAGGAAAGGGAGGGACTTTGTCGCACCTGTGTTGCTTTGTGCAAACATGGACTGGTCTGAAAAGCTGCCAGCCCTCGTTATCGGCAGAAGTGAGTCACCGCGATGTTTTAAAAGGAAAAGGAAACTTGACGTTACTTATGTTTCGAACCGCAAAGCTCGGATGACAAGAGAATTTTTCGCACAATGGCTGCAGGAATGGGACGAGCGGCTCGGCAAGCGGAATCGCAAGATATGCTTCATTCTCGACAACTGCACGGCCTACCACACTGCTGCTGCGCTCCGCAACATCAAGTTTTGCTGCGATGCAAGCCGTAACAGCGCGAAACATTCAGTGATGCGATGCACAAATAAAGTCTTAAATGATCGCCGTTTTTTTTTTTTGTTTCCTCCATGCCACAGTAGTTTGCTCACGTGGCAGGCTTCTATGTCAGATTCGGTGGTGAGTACATCCTTTTTGGCTCGCTAATTGGTGGTAGAAATGGAACAATGGCTATAACTAACTAATCGTTATGACGAAGCAATTACGGCTCCCCCTTGAACTTCGTTATAACGAGGTTTTACAGTAAGTGCAAATGACTAAGAAGAGAAGAAAAGGACAGGACAGAGCACTTACTTACAACTGTGAATTTAAAAGAGGATGTAGAGAAAGACAAGGTGAAAGTGAAAAAGGAGAAGAGAAAGATAGAAGCGAACTCTCAGGTGCCACTAAGACAATATTTAGCTTTAGAAATCGAAATAAAAATTATTTTAAGACAATACTTTAGGACAATGAAGTTGTAATGACATGGACGCTGAGAGCACCATATCCCATCTTGGCACCCCGAGGAGGAGACTCGCGCTACAGTTCATGCCAGGTGTCATGAGCAGTCAATTCACCGGGTTGTTGATTCACAGTGCAGCTAGAAATTCTATCTTCGAGGCAACGGTGAATCAACTGCTCACGACGCCTGGCATGGCCTGCAGCGAGAGTCGTCTACCCGGGGTGCCGACATGGGATATGGTGCTCTCAGCATCCATGTCATTACAACTTTATTGTCTCGAAGTATTGTCTTAGTAGCTTTTATTTCGATTTCTGAAGTTAAATGTTTTGCCTTAGTGGCAGCTCTGTTTATTTCTATCTTTCCCTTCTTTTTGACTTCCACCTTGTCTTTCTCAACATGCCCTATTAAATTGACAGTTGTAAGCAAGTGCTCTGTCCTGTCCCCTTCTTATCATTTGCGCTTGTTAATTCACAGTCCAGATGTTCAACCTCCTAGCCTAGGAGGTTGACCAAATATAGCGTGGAAAGTGATGCCGCGTCGTGTCAATTACCCCACTAAATTTAGAAAGAAATCAATGTAACGAGATTTCAATTTCTTGTGCTGGAAGTTTGCGCTTGATGTGATCCCAGGTCTTTGTCTGCACGATAGAGCCTGCGAAATCTATTCTTGAAACCTTAACCCCAACGAATTCTGCACAAAAAGGAAGACGTCCCTCACCTGGGACTCTAGCTCGGAGATCTTGGAGTTGAGTCCCTCGAGCCGCGACTTGTACGCCCTCATCTCCTCCATCTTGCTCGAGCTGTCCGTGGAGCGCTGCTCGAGCAGGCTCTGCAGGTCACGCATCTTGTTCTCGTAGATGTCCTGCATCTCCTCCCGGTTCAGCTGCATCTGCGACTCTACTGTTCTCGCAGCTCCATCAGCGTGTCTGCCAGGCGCTGCTCGTAGCGCTCCTTCAGCCGCCCGTCGATCTCCGTGATCTCCGTCTGCTTGACCACGCGCACCTCCTGGAGCTCCTGCATTAAGCAATGGTGCCCACACCAGGGCAAGATCAGATTTAGGGGGGGGGGGACACCCTTCCCTTACTTAAAAGGGTACTCCAGCGTTTTCTTCGTAGTGCCCGATTTGCCCAAAGATTTGTTAAACGCACCAACAAGCATCGCTGAAAAAGCAACTCAAATATTGGGCGAAGATAGTATCTTTTTGCGAAGCTATTGAATTTACAGTTTCGGTCCTCGCTGTGTTTTTCAGAGTGAAAGTTTCTACTGGCAACAATGAAACAGTGACAGCAGGGGGGAAGGCAGGGGTTCATTCTTTCGGCTGTAGACTGTTCCCAACCGATTAAAGTTTCATGGTGTCAAATGAAGGCTTTGGAAGCTGGCTCCAGCACCCGCCCAGCAGCACAAAACAAATGCTCGGCATAGTCCATTTCTAGACTGCCCGCTCAACCTGCAAGCCCGCCTTTCCCCCGATGTCACGGCATTGAAAAGCGCGGGTATATTTGAATTGGTTTTGGAGTCATTGTCATTCGCGCATCTCACAATAACTGTTCCGAATTTCGCGACACTGAATAGCACGCCGGAAAGGGTAAAGGCCAGAAAATTCCTTAAGGTAGCCAAGAAAATAAAAAAAATAATCGCCAGAGTACTTTTTTGAAGGTACACAAAACCTAAGCAATTTTCTACCTGGTTAGCACAGGCATGTTTTAAAAGAAATGTTTGTAAAAAACATTTTGCCCCATATTTATGCTTCGATACGTATGTTTCGATTTGCGGGCAAAACCGAAATCGTACCGCTGTAGGACGACGATAGCGTTTGCACCAAACTAGTATGCGCTCCATGGTCCAGCAAACTGAGCGCATACAAGTTTGGTACGAACGCCATCATCATCCCACAGGAGTACAAGTTTCGGTTTCGCACGCAAACCAAAAATTATGAGTGTAGCATATATATCGAGACCTGCCCGTTTTAACAAATTTAAAAAATATTTTTTTTTTCTTTAGGTTTAGAGTCTTTTTTCTATAGAAGAACCAATAAACACCAGCTCTTCTTTTTTATAGGAAAGAAATGTTTAGTTGGTGAAATGGCAAATATTAGGCAACAAAATAGATATGGGTAGTGCATCACCCATAACGTCGCATCTGCGCAACAGGGTTGTCTGCAACTGCCACAGCGCAGAGAAAACTCTAACGGTATTTCATAGGTAACAGATGTCGAGGAATAACTAAGCAGCATTTAATGAAAGTCCAAAAATTGTTCCATCGCCCGTTTAATTAAGGCATTCTTGGATTAATTTTTGGACAACCGTGGCCGATACATTAAATACCAAAAATTCCCTCGAGAATGTTTATCTTTGGGGATGTAGCAGCAATTTTATCAAAAACTAGTGATAGAACACCGAGACTAGAAACCATGCTACACGGAAAGCATTACCACAAATCACGGACGCGGCAAGTTAGCCGTCTCATAATGCAATAAAAACGCGAGAATTCGCTACTCCTCGTCACGGAGGATACCGCAGATTGCGGATGCAGCAGATTCACATTTCACGATGCAATATACACGCGGAAAAAAACTCTTGTCATGGGAACCCATACTGTAAACTACTATTTTTGAGGGCTCAATATTTTGCAATATAGGTCAAAGCTAAAGTTGTGGAATAGTTCGCGGGTTCCAATTTTCGCAACGCGGTGGGATGTCAATATAGATTCTAACGTGTTTACAATTTACAGGAATTGTTGGCAGGACCTATTTTTCGTGAATTGCAGGCGATTTGCAAAATTTAGGTCATCCCGAAAAGTAAGTCGTTTACAGTACTGTGCAAGCAGATTGCAGACAAAAAACAAGGAAACACTACAAATGCGCTTGCCACACGTACCAATCGCCCGGATCACGCGGTTGATGCGATTCCCGTCGGCGGGAATCGCATCGACCGCGCTATCTGCGTGCGGTCGATGAAGTTTTTTCACTATGAATATTTAGGTAGAAAAATTGGATGGGCTCTCTCGGGGGGGAGAGTGTCCTTCCGGGATTTTATAGCATCACATCACTAACATTAAAAAGGAGAATGTGCCACGCTTTTGAAAATACAGTTTCTTGCATACTTTCTTCGCTAAATTCACGCAGTTGCCCATCGGATTTAATTTTTCAAATTCACATGACGAAATTTTAAGGGCATTTGCGGGTCCTCCTTCCACACGCTTCCCATTGACCGGAAATTCTAGAAAGGTACTAGGGAAGCACGCTTACATTGTATTCTGATGCTCACCTTCTCGTAGAGGGACTTCTGGAAGTCGAGGTCTTCGGACAGCGTCTTGGCCCTGTTCCGCAGCTCGACGTTTCGCAGCGTCTCTGCCTCCAGCTCTTTGCGGAGCTTCTCAAGCTCCTTCGCCATTGCATCCCGTTCTGCCTCTGCATCCTAAAGAGTGGACCACCAAAAAAATGAAAGGGCCTTGCATCAGTTCTGGACCCTGGGCTGGGATATGGCACACAGACTGTGGTCACCAACAAAGACAAGTGCTGCCGTTGCCACCTGGTCAGCAACTGTACAGTACTTTTATTTAAGTATACTTTGAAGTTCCAGTTAGACTTTGCCTTTCTTGGAATGCACAATATCTATGCTTGCATGACCCGGAGTCTAGAAAACTCTGTTGAAAATTTCTATACACATAGCTCCGTAATTTGCAAAGAAGATTCCAGAAAGAGGAATGTATACCGTATTTTCCGGACTATAAGTCGCACCCTTGTATAAGTTGCACATCCGTATATTGAGCCGTTTTCGTGAAAAGGTTGGTATATAAGTTGCACCTTTGTTTAAGTCTCACCTCTTTGCACGGTTCAGGCGATGAGTTCTTTAGTTCACGCGCATTGGTATCGCAAAATCGAGTTTCGCACAATTGCTAGATCGCACGTACCGTTTGCCGCGCATTTCGGCTCACGAGAAATGCCCATAGTATGGTGCTGTCTGGCGGGGGCAATCGAGTGTTTCGCCGAGCAAACGAAAGTTTAAGCCAGCTAGACACTCGCGAACCAACCTTTGGAGCACTAGGCCTAGCCTAGGCCAAGTACCGGAGACTACGCGAGCATCGATGCGCGGGCAGAAATATAAACCTTGACATACTTTTTTTTTTTGTACCTCCAAAAGATTGGCTAGCTACAATCCTTCCTTTTACATGTAGCAACACGGCTGGAGCATGGTACAAAGAAACTGCTCATCAATCGGAAACTGAGAAAGACGCGAGAAATTATTCTGCAGCCGCTTCGGGGAAGACAAAAAATTAAAATGTCTCGCATTCCGAGTCAAAACAGTGCGGCGACAGCAGTGCCTCCTGGAGGGGGAAACACCAGCTATGGCTACGTAGTTATGGTTCTCTACAAAAGATGGCGCACGGAGTATAAAAAAAATGGCGTCGCAACTCTAAAAAAAAAAAAAAAGAATCTTATATAAGTCGCATTGTTGTACAAGTCTCACCAAGAAAAATGTAAAAAAAAAACGCGACTTATACACCGGAAAATACGGTACATCCATGCACATACTGCCACATAGCTTACGCTTGAGAACTATGACCACAAAAAAAAAAAGCTTGGTTTAGATACTTTGTTCGAGGCAAAGAGTGTGCATTAGCACTAATATGCAGTTCCTACCTCAATAAGCAGCCCCCATCCTTACACAGTAGAGGGGGAAGGGGGGTGGGAGCGTTACTACACTAGTTACTTGCTCCACTCCATTCGGAGGAAAGGGGGGGGGGGGGGGGGGAGTGTTACCACAACAATTACTCCTTCCACTCCATACTACAGCGTCAAACCAACAGCTACACTCTGCAGAGACATTTTCTACCACAACCATGCTACCGTGTGACCAACGCCATCACAAGCGACCAAGGTTCGTGCAGGGTTTCCACGCAAGGCTGTCGCTTCAAAAGTTTAACACAATCCAAGGCCAGTCCAGAAAAGCGATAGACATACCGCCAGTTACCTCCCACCGCAACGAAACGCAAGCCGTCGGAAAACGCAGCAAGTCGACCACACAGAAGACAAACGACGGTTAACGTAAAAACAAGCGTTTGGGGGCCTTCCTTACCTTGAGTTGTGCAAGGGCCTGATTCAGGCGTCCCTGGAGGTCAACGTTTTGAGACTCGAGCGATGTGACCCGGCGCTCTGCTGCGGACCACTCGCGTTCTCGTTTGGCGAGTCTGACGGGGTTAAAAAGAAGTTGCAAACGGATGCACGTCAGTGAACGGTGTCAGCCAAAAGGCTGCTTTGCACATTTATGTGTGAAGGCCCGTTCACACACTTGCACTTGACTCAGACAAGACCAGTTTTCAAGCCTTTTGCGACGGCTCATGATCAGCTGCACTGCTGCGCATCGGGTCGTAAGCCATTCCAAGAGGCTCAATTAAAACCCAGTCTTGTCTCAGTCTGTCCGAGTCAAGTGCAAGCGTGTGAATGGGCCTTGAGTGCGATCGACTGCGTATAACTTGACTGAAGGTTTGGAAGTGTTTGCATGACCAGACCTACCCCCAACTACGAGAAGTGGCTGCTCGTAACATTGTCTGGATTCCCTCAAACACACTGTTAAAGATGGTTCCAAGAAGCGGGCATAGTTTCCAAAAAGTATTAATCTGAAATCGGTCGTGTTATGCGAGAAAAACCGATGGATAGGTGACCGCAGAACACGGCTCAAAGCTAGTCCGATAAGCACTCATTCTTTTTCGTCTGCTTCACGACACATAGATATGGCTCATTTCAAAAAGAAACTCAAAATTATGTATACACAATAAAAAATGCTAGTTATCAGCGAGCCTCAACTGCAAGAACTGCCTCTACAGTTACCGATGCCTGGGGGCTGTCGTTACAGTTCAATTACTGAGAAAGTTGTCCAACGAAAGCTGTAGCAATAACTAGTGCAAGAACACCAAGTAATACCCCTGTCAGACGGGCACCTTGAATGTCATTTACGCTAAAGGCCTTTAGGATTTTCAAATGACATTTAAGTCGTGTCGTGTCAGACGGGCAACTCAAATGTCATTTAGGTGATGTCTATCGCGATAGCGGTCTGTTGTTAACCCGGCAAACTAGTGTTTATTTTATTGTTTACTAAGTAAATAAAATGTAATGAATTCTCAGAACATAAAATTCAAACACTGTGATGAAAACTAAGTACACGTTTTGACGAAGACAAGGTGTTTTGTGGCAACTATGACACGACGTCAGCAATGCCAAGTAATCTGTAGCCGTAGCCGTTCCGCCGCTTGGCTCGTCTGCATTCGGAACTCCGTGCATCTTGCTCGCCGTTGTTCCTCGCGCTCTTTCGTTCTTCGCCGGATTCGTATACCTCGTTGACGTTTACGTCTGCGATCGATTCAAGCGAAGACCGTGACCCTGTAGCGATGGAGCCTGCTGACGACAATGATCGTAGTGCGATGGATCCGGAACTGCCGGAACGTCGGATCGCGTTCCTGACGCGCAACTGAGACCGCGAGTATATTAAACAAATATATCGCAAAAGGTGTGCGAGATATACACGTTATAAGCATTTTTTTCTAAAAATAATTGCTACAAGCATTGTTTTCAATTGTATTTATATTATTTATAATGTTTTATTTCAATTCGCGGAACTTGTGCTGACCGCTGTTGACGAGACTACACATTTACGAGCCGTAAATGAGTTTGGGAGAACTCAGTTGAGCTCGAATGTCATTTAAGTCAAATGTAATTTGAGTTGCCGTGTGACACTGCCTAAATGACATTTACACTGAATGTCATTTGGGGTAAATGTCATTTGAGGTGCCCGTCTGACAGGGGTATAAGATTAGGTAAATATGAGAGGATAAAAACGTTGGGAGTGGGGTTGTCCATATATACCACATATTTGTTCTTTCGGATTTGGGTAATCATTTACTATTGTAATTTTGTGCAAGACAACTTTTTTTAGGTGAAATTACAATGTTAGATTACAATGTTTACTAGAGAGAGCCTAGTACGAGTACCCTTACATGCTTCACTACAAACAGAACTGGAACACTAAAAATGAATTCTGAAAGACCACTGAAAGATCAGCCCTCTATTGCATTTGCCACATTTGTTTTTGTTAGGGGGAGATGCCATCGCAAGGAATCAGCAACCCCGTTTGTAAGCTGGTAGAGCGCAGGTGTTAGGGTCAAAGCTAGAGTAAAACAAAGGTCAGAAACTCAATAAAAAAAAAAGGACAAAAGAGTCATTGTTGGACCCTCCCAAAACTGGTTTCATAGATGGAGCAACAGGTTTTGAATGTTTATTTGGTGAAGAAAGAGGCTGCCAGACTCTAGGCTGAGCAAACGATCGAAGACACCATAATCGCTTCATGGGCCAGTGTAGGAACAACCTTACCCATGGAGGCAACTTATCACCAACTGCTAACAAAAGGAATGCCTCGTGATAAATAGCACAAAGAGAAGTGCCGATGCGGACATGACACAGTCCAGATAATAGCTTCTTTTATTATTACTTTTTCTACGCAGTATGCAATGTGCATGTACTATCCCGACAAGTGTCATGTCACTATCTGTCTAGCCATTTTCCCATAAATATGGAAATAAATAAAAATGACAAAGAAACCTAGCGCTACCACTATAGACCCGTTGCTCTCGGGCAATCGCGTCCGCAAAACCGACCTTCACAGGCGGCGCTGTAACGTTCGATTGCTCAGACAAGCGTCTGTCAGCATCTGTCATCTCATTCAGCTCGCGGCCTCAGCGATTCCTTTGCCCGTAGCCAGTCTAGCCATTTCTGCAAGCGGCTGCTACATAAATAGCTCGCTCTTGTAGCCTCTGCTACGATGGCATAAATAAAAATGTACAAAGAAACCTAGCGCTACCACTATTATGTTTCTTGCGCGCATTGCGAAACGTAGACAAAGTAAACACATACAAGAAAAGAAAAAGGAACGTGCTACGCTGAGAAGAGGTGTGGCGGAAACGATACTGACGCCACATCCGGTCAAACCACCGCCACCTATCAGTCAAGGTCGGCGAAAACCGGCATTCAACAGCCGGCGACTGAATAATCAATGAAAACGGCACTTTTAAGTGGATTTGTTACGCTTCCATTCATTCCGTTTGTAAACAACACTACCCGACGTATGTGGGCTACAACGGATTCTTTTCAAGGTAAAAGCCGTAAGGTCATCACAACTTCTGTTCTCGGCTCAAAAGCGGCTTCGAAGGAATTACACGAAACCCGAGATGAACAAAAAGGGGGAGAACACAAGTTGTGACAAATCGTTTATGCCCCCTTTCCCCCCCCCTTTTTTTTTTTTCCTTTCTCTAGTTCCTTTTAAGTTCTATCATGTCTAGCTTCAACTAGCTAGCTTGTCATAACTCTGCCTCCAAGGTTCACAGAAGCGAACACACAAACCGCCCCGCTTCGAAAAGACAGCTCGAGCGACGCACGCCTAGAAGCCAGACAACCAAAAAAACCGCGAGCCACAGCCGCTCGCCAAAGTCGCATGGTTTAGAAATAGCCTTAAGAAAAAGAAAAATATATCTAAGGCGGCCGGTCAGAAAAACCGATCCCCCCCTCCTCCTAACCACGACGCTAATATGGCCGACCCGACCTACATGGAACCGTCCCAAAAACCGAAAGCGGCCCACATGGGCTGGCTACTCACTTGGCTTGCAGGGTCTCGGCCTCTGCCTGCCACTTCTTAGCGTCGAGCTGCAGTTTGGCCTTCTCGTTTGCGGTCAGGTCGACGGTGCGGCGTGCGTCGGCAAGCTCGCGGTCGTACAGGTTTTTGACGCTGGCGACCTCCCGGGTGCGGGTCTCCTGGCTAGTCTCTATCTGTTTGGTCAACTTGCTGTTCTCGGACTCGAGGTGACGCACGCGGTCGATATACGCTGCCAGCCGGTCGTTGAGGTGTGCCAGCTCGTTCTTCTCCTGGATTCTCGAAACCCGGGACGCCGAGAGCGGCGAGCGCGAGCGTTCCCGGCTCCCGCCGGCGTTGGTGTCCGACGAGCGAGGTGTCCGAGGCGACGCCGGGTTCGCCGGGCTGTCCCCGCGGTCTTGCTGCGAAACGTTGTGGGACGACGACGTCGTCGTGGTCGTCACGACTTGTTTGCGGACGCTCCGCGACGCCATTTCGGGGTTTGTGCGGACGTGCGAGATGCTAACTGTCTCTGCAAAATTCGTCAGTTGAAGAGCTGTCCCCCGCAATGTGCTCGCCGATGCCTCGCCCAATATAAACCAAGATGGCGGAGTGCCGCCGAAAAGGGCCACGTGACCTGTTGCGCCAATCAATAGGTTAGTTTCGTATTCCGTGTATACTCCATTTGCTGATTGGCTCTCCAATTTTAGGAGATAATTTTAGGGGTGTGCGAATCGGTTCGAATCGAATAGCGCTGCGTGTTGCGTCATCTTCACAGCCGAAGCAGCCGAAGTTCGGAATGACTCTGCGCGTCTGCGCAATGCGATTCGCAGTGTCATTCGTAGCTTCAACATGCTACATGTTAACAGAAACGGTTCACCTGGTTCTTTCTTTTGTCTTGCACCGTGAAAGCTACGAATGATGCAGCGCTATTCGATTCGATACCAGTTTGCACCGCCGCCGCTGCCGCGGCAGCCGCGGTGTATCCGTGTATCACTGCGGCAGTTCAGAATGACCTACTAACCTCAAACTAACTTACGGCTCGACTTTCCATGCAACAATTGTTAGTCCGCATAACGAGCCGACTTACAACATATATTCATGATATACATGTGTAAAACTAAGTGTAACAGCGTTCAAACGAAATCCACGTGGGCGGAGCTCACGAACGTAACAGACAATTTCCCCGCCAAAAAGGAAAGCAAAAAAAAACAAAAAAAGCCGCGCTAGTTGCACCGCTGTCTGCCGTTGCGCGCAGGACCATGACGTCATGCAAGGGTACACGTCATGCGTACGTCATGACAAGAGCAAGCGCTGGCATGAGGAACAGGAACGCTGGGAAGCTTGAGGAGATGCCAAAATAAATCAAATAAATTGTGTTCACGTCGCTCTTGGGTTATGCGACATCCCAAGGGTGAAAATGAAAAATAATGCAAAAATACAAATGGCAAAAACCGGTTCTAAAAAAGAATGCAAGATCGTGTCTTGGATTCTTATTACCTTTTTTTTTTTCTTTTCCTAGTTTGCAATATGTGCACGTTTGCACACAGAGAGTACGACTACGTCTTCCAGGGGTACCCATAGCAACCACTATTGAGTAACCAGTGAGCTCTTGCCACTGTACTCTTGCTGCTCTCCTATCCTTTTTTTCTTTTTCTTTTTGCGATACGAGGTCAAGGCGGCACACTGCGAACGTTATCCCGCAGCGCGTAAGGAACGTTTTAATATATTATCTGCTTTTACTTTAACAATTTTTTCGACATCTGGATTGTCAAAAGCCAGCTGTCGCACATATTTCGCAACATTACTTAGTCGTTTTTCATCCCAATTACACATATTGCGAAAGCAGACGACGCGGCACACTTGTCGTCTGCTAGAAGAGCTCCACAAGCTGTTGGACTAGCGACCAACCATGCCCTACTCACCGATTTCAACCATATTATTCATGACTTGAGAAAGGACTACAATTTAATGCGACATTAAGGTCGAAGTTCCCGAGAAGGACAGCTTTCCTCAAGAGGTACACCTGGAGGTATGAGTAACTGAAATTGGGAGACTCGTAGCATTCATGACATCCCGTCTTCTGTGCTTCTTCCTTTGTCCTAATCCTGTTTGCTTTTAATTTTTAAAGGGCAGCGCAGACTTAGCCGTGTCTTGAAGTTGTTTAATGTTTGATCTACACCTCCTCTCCGTAAAATTCGTAGCTCCCCCTTTGTCGTCACTTCCTGTACCGTATGACGTCGTCAGTCACACCCCTTCCGACGACGTTGTGTCACTAATAGCGTCATCCTCCCAAAAAGTCAACAATAAACAATCAATGTTTGTGACAGTTTTTGATACTTTCGAACCAGTATGAAGCAAAGCACCAATGCACGTGCCATTGTGATATAACAAGGTGACAGGTTTTCCCTTTTTTATTTTCTTACTGCAACTGGACACCATCAAAGTTGGAAATGTTCTTCAGAAAATTAAAATAGATTGCTACCCTCAAAACACAGTGAGATTCGAGTTTGCTTGTGCCACGCATTGCAAAGCCTGGCCGAGTAACCATCAACCAATTAGCGAGCACCATATAATAAATAGAAAAACGAAATGGAACATTAAAACGAAACATGTCTGTCTTGTTGACAGTAATTATACTGTCTGTGGTGGTAGTGTTTCTAGTGAAATATCACGGCATTTGAGTATGAAACAGGCAATCATCAAGTCAGTTATAGCGGTGTTTCTAATTTGCTCTCACAAAAAAATGGCATCCACTTTATGTCACAGCTGTAGAACAGATGCTAGCAGTGTATTTTTAACATGCGCCATGAACTAGTGATTCCACAAATTAAAGCAAATTAGAAGCTTGCAGTAGACCTTTCTCATAAAAGAGCTTGCACAAGGATCACAATACAGTTTGTCAAGAATAACCAAGTGTAGCTAATTTATTTACAAGTGTACATTGCCGGTGGCAGCGAGTCAATATTAGGCTTTCGAGGTAGATGGGGACAGGTACTTTGTGATTCTGTTGGGTTCGTCGGATTGACTCGACTTGGGCCGTTTCTTGGAGCGCTGACTCCGTGCGGTCTCCGTTCTTCTGAAACGAAAACAATTCGCAGTGAGAGAGTAAAAAGAAAATGCAGAATCTTCATACAGTGCTCTCTCTACAGAGTTCAATGCACCCAGTTGTAGCAATCAGCCTAAAACAAAGCTTGGCTCATATAAACTGCTGGACTTGTTTGCAAGTAGATCAATCACTAATCAAATAGTAATTTGTCCCCTTGCCTTTTTACATCTTCTCACACGTTATTCAAAAAAAAAAAAAAATTGAGTTGTGTATGTTTATACAGCCTAGAACTTGGTCTGCCTCAACGGGCGACAAGTCTCCCAGCTGTAGATGAGCAATTTAGCCCGTGGAGTACAACTGCTAGCCTGGGGTCTTTAACCCGTGCACCATGCAGTAGTGATACACGACCGCACGCCGGTACTATGCTCATCCAGATCGAAACGGGCAGGGGTGGGGATTGAACCCAAAATCCCTAGATTCTGCAGCGCAAGCTTTTTTTTTTTTTTTTTACACATTATTTTAAGAAGCCAGTACATAACATATACATACAGGGTGTTTCAGCTAGCTTGTACCAAGACTTAGATGAAACCGGCGCACGCTTTGCGTGTCAAGCCGATGCTGTACTGCTCACACTGCTGTCGAGTGAGTCGAGATTTGTGATGCGCCAAACTGGCTAATTATGCAGAGATTAATCAGCTAACTTTTAAAATATTAATTTGTGTGCAAACCATTCACTGTAGGGCATGTTGAGAAACTTGTTATTGTGTGGTTGCCATTTAGGTAGGCTTATAGATTTAAAGAAAGCACACAAGATTTTAATACCAAGTCCCATGTGACTAAGGGCGTTAAAGGGTGGGCTACTGAAATAAGAATTGGAATATAGCTCTCATGTTCCAGAAATGAGTTAAACATGATAAAAAAAAACTGCTAATATCAATGTATGTTCGCATTTTGACCGGGTGGCTATACGGAGAGCAAGTCGTCTGCTTCATGCGCAGGAGTTGCGGTGACGTCAGAACGACGCAGAGCTCAGCATGGCTTTGATTGGAAGGATAGTGGGTAGACCTCAACGCTAGATGCCTTGAGGTCTACCCACCATCTTTTTTTAATCAGTCAATAAGAGTTCGGCATTCTGACAGTGAACTTGCTCTACGCATACTTTTCGTTCCAGATGGCCGATTCCAGTGAGCGCTCGAAGAGCGGCCATTGAGAGCGCGATGCGCCTCGAGACTTTGCGGGCAAGACTATGGCGAGGGTGGCGCGATTGTGAGCTTCGCCACACTTGGTGGCGTCAATGCGTCACAACGTGGCTGGTCGAGATATCCGACAGCTGTTTTGGAAATGCCAGTGGAGGCAAAGAGTGGCTCAGCTTTGCCTCAAACCCTCCTCTCCTTGAATAGTTGAATAGGCGCAGGAGAGAAGGGAAACCCGGTTCGGCCAAGTTTGACAACCTATGCGCGCTCGGAGTTCGGTGCCGTACTTCTGCGGAGCGGCGCTGCTTTTGTGGGAAGTTTGACGTAGCGACGTTTGGGAACGTCCACCAGGTGCAATCTGGCAATTGGTTTATTCGTTTTAAACAATGTTCTGGCGTCTTTTCGAACAAAAGAATTTGCGTCTCTGTCGTGTGGCCACGACGTGGTTGACATTTAGAAAATAAAAGAGGCGCAAGGATTTCGCTGCAGTGTCCCCTTAACATCGCAGTTCGCTACCTTTGTCTCGGATTTGTTATTGTGAACAATGTAGTTTCACTGCCAGGTATCGCAGTTCGCTACCTTTGTCTCGGATTTGTTATTGTGAACAATGTAGTTTCACTGCCAGGTATCGCGCTACACAAGCCTTACTCTGGCTTTGGCAGACCTGACATTTTGTATTGTTGGTTTTCATTAATAAAGATTACTACTACTATGCTACCATTATTATTATAATTACCGGATAGTCACATAGGAGTTTTAAATCTCACATACTGCTACTACTACTACAGTCAAACCCGTTATACGAACAGCAGGAAACGCTACGATAAGTTCGATATAGCAAAAACCATTTACAACGAACTTCCACGATGCGTTCGTTGTAAGGCGAGAGCTTCTCCTTCTTTGTCATTTCTTCGCTTCTGCCTAGTAACAATGCGCTGAATGTTTTTTTTTTTTTTTTTGCATGGGATTAGATTTTTTTAGCTTATCTTTCCTTCTGAATCACTTCTCTTTGTGGCAACCGCTTTGTGCTGAATTTTTTTCTATGCGTGCGTGCAGGGAGTTTCTTTTTTTAGCTTTCTCTCCTTCTGAATTGCTTCACTTCGCTCAGTTTTGTTCGGGGCTTGAGCTTTTAGAATTTTCTTTCTTTCCTACATTTTTTTTTTGGGGGGGGGGGGGGGGAATGCTAGAAGACGTTTGTTGCGCGTTTTTGGGAGCCTTCCCGTGGGAAAAGTTCTATATAGCCAATGTGTTGTTCATTATAAGAAGTACTTTTTACATGCATTTTTATTTAAATTTTTCGTGAGTTCGATATCGACAATAGTTCGCTGTACGTGGGTTCGTTCTAAACGGGTTCACTGTACTACTCTACAACTACTACTATTATTAATACTGCTATTATTATTATTATTATTAATTACCGGGTATAGTCGGTTACAAGTTAAGAGGGTAGGAGAAGCTCCTCCCACAAGCGTGGTGCGCCGGTTTCAAATCCCTCCGCAAATCGAAAGAAGAGTTCACTGGAAACGCTCCTTGTTCCGTTTCAATGGATAGATAATGGCCACAGTGGTGCCAACTTATCTCCACCCACCCCACTTTTTAAGAAAGCGACCTTTGTATTCATTGGAGAAGGAACCGAGCCCCTGAAAGCAGCCTTTGTATCAATCGGAGGGGGAAGCTAATCCCCAAAGTCGTCTTTTGTTTCCATCGGAAGGGGGAAGACTTAATCTCCCTCTCGTGGTTTCCACAATGCTAAGTCAAAGTCGAGAGATAAAGCAAATATGTACAGAAAGGCACGACCCTCCTCGCGCGTTGGCCGCAACGTCACGGAAACGATGGGGCTATTGGATGCGGAGGTGGCGGAGGGATATATGATTCCCTTTGAGGGGCATTTGCCGCTACCTTCTTCTTTGTAACCTACTATACACCTTTCCAAGAAACACTCGACCCCAGGGACAGCAACTGTTTTCGAGCCCAGTCACTGGGTTTGAGGCTAGACTCTCACCGGCGTCCCTGATAACCCTAACCGAGTGGACTGTGATTTCGATATGCGCAGCCAGCGTAGGCACAGTTTCAAACACTGCTGGCGGCTAAATTATCATATTTTCCCGCTGTATTTTGTGTTTCATGGTGCATGTACTTTCCCGAGGTCATTGAGAAAGCATTGTAAACATTTGAAAAAATAAAAGCAATAAAAAAACCTATAAACTATTTTTGTTGGGTACGCGCACGACAGAACGAATGCGACTGGAATGTAGAGGTCTAGTTTTTTTGTTGTTGTTTTTTACGATAAGTTTTGACGGCGCCGCGCGATTCGCCGCATGTCAAACGACAGCGCTTAGCTGTCAAAAATAAATTACAACAGAAGAGAGCCGAAAGGCATGCATTTTTCACGCTCACAAATAACGTGTTTACCGATGGACAGGACACGGACATACAATTAGGAAGTTATCATTCGAGCATATTTGTACGTACCACACGATGCAGCGTTATCTGAAAAAAGTTATTTGAGAAAGATCTCAAATAACACAGTCACAGTCGACGACAATCACATCTTGACGATCGGACGGAATCCAAGATGACTTCGTTTTGGGGCACATTTTAGGGAGACTTCTTTTTTTCACAACAGCACCAAGGCAAAGGAACGAAGCCGACTGACCCGTTTGTTTCCCACCCAACCCGGACAACTATTTTGGAGGTGACTGAGGATTCTACACGGATTTATCTCTGGGACGGGGGCGACAAAGTTCGCAAAATCGCGTCGAGGTTCGTTCGACGTCCTTCAGCTCTTCGTTTCCCGTGAATTTCGAGCAGAAAAACTTGAAT
>JABSTQ010007119.1:0-30287 GCA_013358835.2 Ixodes persulcatus | reverse complement strand
TGTCTACAGTGCCGTCCGACGCACTCCAATCGCGCCTACAGGTGCCGTCCGAAAGAGAGTCGGACGGCGCGTGTATCACTGGGGAGCTCGTTAACACCCCCCCCCCCCCCCGGCCTGCGTTCACGCCGCTTGGCGGCGACAGTGTGCGGCTGCTAAATACAAAACTATTGACCCATTTAGCCCCGTCGTACACGCCGCTTCGTGGCGTCCAGCCGGCAAACCAAGCCCCGCTGTACCCCATGGACCTCCGAAAACGCAGTCCCATACCATTTCGTTCAGCAAAATTTCGACGACAACATTAGTTTTTTCCTGTGTTAATCGTAAAAAAAATAATGTAAATATCACCAAATGCGTTGGCAGAATAAAATGTTAGAGAAAACCAAAAAAGTGAGCCCGCACTGGGGATCGAACCCTGGATCGCTTGCTTATGAGACAGACATAATACCACTAAGCTACACTCCGCTTCGAAAAACTCGGTTTGAGAACTCGTTTTCAACGAGAGTTTCAGACGGCACTTGAACGCGTGAGTGGAGTACCGTCGGACGGCACTTGAAGGCTCTGCAAGAGTGCCGTCGGACGGTTTTCTAGACACTACGAGTATGATAAACAGGACTCCGGTTGCGCCTTTTGTTTTAGCCGCCGCAGAACCACACTGCGCCGACGGCCCCTAAATGTGCGCCGCTGCGCCGACTTATTGGCTCCAAGCCGTGCTTTGAAACCGACGCTGCGGACATCAGTCTCGGTTGAAGCGACGGAGCGGTTCTCCCAGTTCAGAGTACAACTGTGCCTGCTAGGGCGTGACCTACCCTATTTTGAACCCTCGTCCTTGAGTACCGAGCCTTCTACCACCTGGCAGGCCGGTAGTCGGTTTTATTTCGGGGGGGGGGGGTCGACTTTGTTTGGGGGGGGGGGGGGGGGCGGCCGCCCCCGTCGCCCCCCCCCCCTTGGATCCGCCCCTGCCTCGGCAAGCTACGATCCGGCGACAGCGCGTCGTCGTCGCCTCTCTTGGTCTCTCTTCGTCGCTCACCTAGACATATCGCTCACATGCTGTTTATGCTCCCTCCGTGTGGGTGTTTCTTATTTGAGTGCATTAGCACTAAGCGGGGTCATTTCCCAAAATTGTGTGTGTCCGTCTAGGACTCTAGGTGAAGCCTCTTGCGGTTAACCCTGGCTCATACATGTAATTCCATAGAATCATGGGGTCCGGGTGATCCAAGGGTCTCGCGCACGCAAGGAATCATGGAATACAGGGTTAGAATTTCTGGGGAAGGGTTAGAAGGCGAGGGGAGAGGAAAAAAAAACTAGAAAGTTCCTGTGTACAGGGTGTCACAAAAGAAAATTTACAGGGTTTTTTTTACCGCGAAAATAAACTAGGCATCGCCGAACGCTCATTCTCCACCCAAAGGTAGCGCTAGATGTGACAACCAGATGCCAAAGTTTCAGCCCGATTCGATACCTTATTTAAAAGTTACGCGTGATTTTCTGAAAATTTCAATGGGCAAATGGCGACCGACGCAGTTTTCGAATACATGGGGCTCTATGGGCACCAGAAACCGAAAACGGGCAAAAATAAACTCCATTTTCCCATTGAAATTTTCAGAAAATCACTTATAACTTTTGATTAAGTTATCGGATCGGACTGAAACTTTGCATCTGGTTGTGACCTCTAGCGCTACCTCCGGGCGAAGAATGAGCGTTTGGCGATGCCTAGTTTATTTTTGCGGTAAAAAAAAAACTGTAATTTTTCTCTTGTGACACCCTGTACTTCCGAGTGAAGCCGGAGGCATAGCTGAAAGAGCGCCAAGTGGGAAAAGGGTATCCTTGGAGAAGGATATTCTTAGCGCATGCGCAGTGCAAGGGCGGAACGAGTGCTCATGCCTCTTAAACGCATTTGAAAAGAGATCCTCCAAAATTTGTTTAAAGCGTAAACCCAACTTTTTGGCCCGCATAAGAAAACTATGGATCACCGAATGCTAAAACTCTGCTAGAATGTAACCCTAGTGGTCCGAGCAAGATGCCGAAGTTTCAGAACGTAGCGTCGATGAATTCAAGTTTTTTTATTTATTTGCGACGCCTACCAAAAGCCTAGGACGGTAGAGCATCAAGCCAGAAAAAGTAAATCTAAAACACAACCTGATAACAATATACTATTTGTCGCAAGGTCAATACTTCTTTTGAACAATTACAAACAATTTCCTGAAGATCTCAATGAGGAAATGGGGTCGTGTCCCGGTAGCGTCTCCTATTCATTTCCATGTACTCGTGAGCTCCGTCTGCCGCCATTTTCTCGTTAAAAATGTTCTATAGTTACTCATAACTTTTTAATTCAATGATGCTACGTTCCCAAACCCTGGCATCTTGCTTCGACCGCTAGATAACATTCTGGCAGTTTCAGCATTGGACGATCCATAGTTTTTTTGCGCAAGCCAAAAAGTAGGGCTTACTTTTCTCGATTGGACCCTGTAGAGTGCCTCCATGTTGCTGGCTGCGCCTCTCCCAGAGTTGAGCCATCTCTTTCGTGTGCTAGGTGCGCTGGCGTCTTTACGAGCAATTTACAAGGTTTTTGGGTGTGATACTTGTGAAGAGGGTGGCACAATGTTAAGAAAGTGTAACACTAGCTTCCCATCAAGTATCTGCTTGTTTAACAATTTAAGATCACATCTTAGACTGCATATAACATAGACGTGTTGGCGACAGCCCTATTGACGGTTGCTTGCATTTGATTATGATCGACGATTGCTTGAATGAAGATGCATGCTCTTATAGTTGTACCACGTAGTCCTGGTTGTACTTCCCTTTCAAGTGATAATGCCCAATATCTTAATCAACCGCTCCTTTATAGCCTCATACGCACTGTTTTGAATACACCCAATACGCTGAGCGGGAGAGGATATGGCAGCTTCATGAGCAGACGACAGGAGACGGTGGCACTTGCCCCACCAAACGATGTTGCCGCTCTTGCAGGCACAGCTAACAATATTGAGGTACTCTGGATTGAAAGACTTTTTAGCGACCAAAAACAAAACATTTTATTGAATGACACTTTAGCCAACGGCGGCATTCAAATTAGTGAACAGATCTATGCTTTGGTAGCCTACCTTGCCGAACTCTTGGCAGTAAACTCTAGGGCTTTGTATGGAAGCCTGGGTTGCTGCCGGCTGCAAACGGCCTATTCTCTAAAACGTCGTTTGCGAAAATGATACTTAATCGTTAAAGTGAAATTCGCTCATATAATATGGACCTGTTTTGCTGCTGAATATCCACTCATTGTTAAACTGTTTTTTGCTTCATATTTTTTCAGTGGAGTCCGGAGATAGAGGCCCAAGAAGATGCTGCCGAGAACAATGCTAGCCCAGAGCATGATCCAAGTCTGCAAATGAAGAGTACTACCTCTGACAGTCAGCTCCCTGGGCATGTGGAAGACATAAGCTTGTCAGCTGAACAGCTTGCTCTGGAGGAATGTGATCTTGTCAGGTGTCCGGACATTTCTGACCCCGATGGGGATCTTTCAGAATTCGTTAAGGTGAACTCTGAAACAACACTGACTCACCAATCTACCACTGTGCTACAGGCCATGCTACTCATCCTGCCATTTGTTGCAGCTGCTGGCCTTCCATGGACTCAGGTTGATGGTTTGTTAAAGCTCATGAATGCAGTGTTGGGCCAAGAGGTGTTTCCTTCAACAAAGTATGGTTTCAGAAAGCTCTGGGAGCTTCAGCAGTCAAAGAGAGTGGAAGTCTATACTTACTGCCCAACATGTCATTTCTTGACAACAAGCTGTGGAATTGAGCATCAGCGCTGTGGCATCTGCGAAAAAGTACTGACTTTGGCACAGCTATTGATGAAAGGAAGCTTTTTTATAACGACGGACCTGAAACAGCAACTCCTGCACTTGCTGAAACCAGACTTGTACGTAATCCGTTACAAGTAACGAAATTACTTGTAATCCCTTACATTTATCAGTAATTTTGTAACGGATTAATTACATATTTTCTAGAGTAATTTTAAAGTAATTTCCTTACATTTTTGCGTAACGGATTCCTTGTAATCCGTTACATTTCTTTCCAGGACCAACCCCCCCCCCCTCCCTCTCTAAAACAAAGTTGTTGTTTTTTTCTTTCTTTGTTTTTTTTTTCTTTTTTGGGGGGTTGGGGGGGGGGTTAAGTCGAGTGCTGTGACACTGTCACGTGAATTGACCACCGCAAAGGGAGGCTTGGCACTCTTCAGTTCCGCAAAGCCCTTTTGTTTTTGCAACAGCAAGCCTCTGAATCTATTTTTTTTTATACCCTAACAACAATGTCGAAAAATCCAAATGAACATTTCTACAAAAAGAAAGAAGGGAAAGGAGGGGGGGGGCAAGTTATATCCGCATTTTTTAGTTCCTTTGTTTTCCCTTTGCGATCGAAGGTGGGGAGTGGACACCAAGTGATTGTATGCCTCTTCGAGAAGCTCGAGGCGGTAAGTGCACAGACAAGAAATAACAGTGTCCTTCTCGGTTATAGTGACTACGACCATTTTCATAATGTCACAACTCAAGACATCCCTCCGTCTACCCTAAAATCTACTAAAAGAGATGTGATAATATGTGAAGGTGTTATTGCCACAAGCATGCATGCTCGTTTGTTGCTGCACACTTATCATCTTCTCTTTGAAAACAGGACGTTTTTTTTCAGTTTTTTTCACCTTATCTGACCCTGTTCTAAAAGCTACTTACTTTTTTGTAGTCCAACTTCTAGGGTTGGCCCACTTTATTTGTGAATTCGAAAATGGTAATAGTCTTCCTTTCTTTTTCTTTCTGTACTGACCCCAGCAGGACGCAACTTATCCCAAGCAGTTATTTTTACAAGTAAGACATAATGGTGGCTGAGGTAACTTGATATTCTGGCTTTAGGAGAGAGTGAAACTTGTGAGTGGAGCCATAGCGCGGCTTACTTAGTACTCTGCCCTTCACTGCCCATGGCATCAGCGGACGTTTATCTGGAGAACACCGGAGTAAACTGCAGTCGGTTCGTGCTCCGTGCTTTTTTGAACAGCACCAAGAAAGGTACACACGGCAAACGTTCGTTTATCTTCCCTTGTTTTAACTGCCGTCCAAATTAATTGTTGTTATGAGTGTCCTTTTTTTATTACTTATATTTATATATTGGAAACTTTTTTTTTTATTCACCAACGTCTCCACCCAGGCTTGACCTGTTCAGAACCAAAGGAAGAAGATTATCGAGCCAAACCTTATTTAATTTTGAATTATCACCTTACTGTTACAACTATGTTTTGCTATTGTCTGTCAATATATGCCGGTATAGTAAAATGGACATAATTCTTATTTTAGTTTTGGCTTGATGTATGACGACTTCTACAGCTTCGCGATTTTGACAATGAAGAATTTTAGTAGATCGTCCCAATGAGTCCGATAACGATACCCGATACTCCGCTGCCGCCTTTGCGCATTCATCATATCGTTATCGGGGGTATCGGAGGTTCTCGGGACGATCTACTAAAACTCTCGAATATCAGGCAATGGCTTCAACGAGGAAGCTTTACTTTATCTTCGAGGTACCTAAATAGTACTTCCATTGCTTCGCTGAAAAATTTCAATGCAGAGCATAAAGCATTTGGGAAGCACAATATGGCACTCCCATGCAGTGCTTCAGTTCAAAGAGTGTTCAGCGTAGCAGCCGACATATGAAGTAAGAAATAACGCGAAATGTCTGACGAGACTTTCGCTTCTTTGCTTCTTACTTGAGGGCAATAATGTTGAAAGTAACGCCACGAAAGTAACGGATTACTTTTTGGGGTAACGGTCAATTACTTTTATTGGAGGGTAATTGTAATTGTAATTAATTACATTTCAGCCTTGAGTAATTGTAAATGTAATTCCTTACTATTTTTCAGTAACGTGTACAAGTCTGGCTGAAACACACTGGGGAGCTGGTAGGCAAAAACCTAGAGCAACTTGCTTCTTCGACTCATCAAGGACTATACCGGGATATCACAGATGGTGCGCTCTACAGAAAATGCCGCAGTGAAAATAAGATGACATAAAGTGATTTGACTGTAACTGTAAACAGTGACGGATCACCAGTTTTCAGGTCAAGTAAAGGGTCCTTGTGGCCAATACAAGTTTCATTGAATGAGTTACCTATCCCACATCGTTGAAAGAACATTCTAGTGGCCGCTGTTTGGTTTGCCAAAGAACATCCACCTGCTCACTTATACTTGAAGACCTTTGTGTAAAAGTTCAATGCAATTGGCACGCTGACATGGACTTTTGCTGGACAAATTGTGCAGTCGACGGTTAGTGTCCTGTGCTGCTGCATTGACACACCGGCACGGGCTGCTTTGCTTAATGCAAAACAGTACAACGGCTACTATGGGTGTTCGTGGTGTTTTCAGAGAGGGAAACTTGTTGACGGTGAGACTTCTTACAGCCATACTACAAAGTGTTAGCTTGTTCATTTTTACATGAAACATAAGGCCAAAGCAATTGTTTGGTCTTAATTTTGTCCTCGATGGAGGCAACTTTACGACTTTTAATTTAGCTGCCTGTCAAAGAAACATAATTCTCATAGAACCTTGTCAGGCTGTAACCGCAGCTTTTTGCCCAGGCTTTCACCTTTTATAGTAAAGTCAAAAGAGGAAAAACTTATTGTCATGCTTCTGCTTTTCAGGGACAGGGAAATACACTTTCGAAGGCCCAGACATGCTAGAGAGATCCCACAGCACGGTGATCAGTGCAATGACTATTGCGGCTTCAAGGGGACGTCCTGTTGACGGCATAAAGGGACCATCAGCCTGTGCTAAGCTGCGCTCACTGGACTTGGTGTGGGGTTTCTCCCCAGATTATTTGCATTGTGTTCTGGAAGGCGTAGTTGCACAACTGATGAATCTTTGGTTGTGTTCAACTGGACAGCGGTGGTATATTGTAAACAGGCTCAAGGAGCTCGATGAGCAAATCATAAAGATTCGCCCTCCAATCTCTTTCACAAGGCTTCCCAGACCACTTTCAGAACGATCATTTTGGAAAGCCACTGAATGGAAATACTGGCTTCTGTATTATGGAGTGCCGACCCTCCAAAACCTTCTTCCAGAAAGATACCTAACACATTTTTCTCTTCTTCCTCAAAGTGTGTTTATGCTGTTGAAGACGACTATTCAAGAGTGCGAGATTATTCTCGCTGAAAGATTACTCAAGCAGTTTGTAGAAGAAGTTACTACACTGTATGGTGAAAATCACCTAACATTTAACGTTCACCAGCTTGTTCACCTCGCTAAATCAGTGCGAATGACCGGACCGCTGTGGGTCACTTCTACATTTCCTTTTGAAAGGGGCAATGGTGAAATTTTAAAGCTTGTTTCTGCAGCCAAAGGTGTGCCTCAGCAAATAGCCGAACGCTACATCATGCGAGAGGTACTAAAGTCACTAACACGGATAGTGAAACTTCCACCTTTCTTGAAATGCCAGCAAGAATTAATTTCGGGTAAACGAGTAGAGTAGCACCAATCACGTGTGTTGGGTGCACCTTTGCCACGCCCTGTGCTCGAAAATTGCATAAAGGTGCTAATAGAAGACACAGTAGGTCATGTAGCATCAGTTAGTGAGTACCTGAGGGCCCGACTTAATGGAATCATTGTGCACAGTGCCCAGTATCGAAGGCCAGACAAGACTTGCTCTGAGTACTTCGAAGCCAGTGACGGCAAGCTTTGTAGAGTACTCAGAGTGTTTGCAGTGAAGGCTAGTGTCCTGTTGTTGTGCCAGGAATTGATTTGTGGAGAGAGTTTAATGCCTTTTTTGTGTGAAATTGAGCATCCCCCAACCAATGTTGGTCTGTGCTTGCTTCGTGAAGAAGACATTGCTTCACCGTGTGTGTTTGTGGAGCGAACCAATAGG
Organism: Ixodes persulcatus; assembly: GCA_013358835.2. Taxonomy (NCBI): domain Eukaryota; kingdom Metazoa; phylum Arthropoda; class Arachnida; order Ixodida; family Ixodidae; genus Ixodes; species Ixodes persulcatus. The sequence goes on along the minus strand of JABSTQ010007119.1, from coordinate 22,399 downwards.
TTTTTTCTTGCAAAAATTCCAAATCTTTATGAAAAAGATTAATGAGGTATGCCCAGCACTTTTTATGGTTAAGCTAGTTACAAAAGAATACGTTCAATGAATATGTTGCTGATAAGGCTCGAGATTAAACAAAAGCTTAGTTAACATCCTGTAACTTTCACTGTAAAATACCAAAAATACACCCACCCAAAGTTTGGAGGTAATTCTGAACTGCTGGAAGATGGCTGCTGTGGAAAGGTTACAGGCCATTTTTCAAGTATTTCAAAAGTACTTGCTGGGTTCCTATTTTTCACACGTTTGAAATTACATAAGCATGTGACTGGTATTTTACGGTAGGATAAAAGATCAATTGTGCACTGGAATGTTGGCAAAAACAGATTCTTGCATTGTTTATGGAAACTTTGGCTTCGTTATAAAAATCAGTTAAAATATGCTTTTCCGAATTAAAAAAAACAATTAGCCTCGTAATTTTGATCGAAAAGCTCAAACGTTTCCATTAATATTTTGAGGCTAATTCCACACAAATATTTGTGGGAAAACCTATGCAATCTCTTAATTTTTGTTCTTAATTCCCCTTGGCTTATCTATTGAGAACATGTTTTTCAAGTAATAAACTTGATATATGAATTCAAATTCCGTGTCTTCAGTGGCTGAACAGCTTAGTCCTATGAGGTGGAGTTCTGATGCATGAGCTTTAAAAGGGCTGTGCAACCATTTTCTCACTTGTTAAATATTCTGCTGAAAGCATCCTTGAGGCTCATAATGAGTAAAAAATGTGCTACTTTCTTTATCCGCATACTAGCAGTAGCTCTAAAAAATTAAAGTAAAATTTTCAGTTTTCAACCCCTCAACTCGCACGCTGATCAAGCGGTCACATTTTCTGGTGCCACACTTTTATGCCTCCAGTGTTCGTCATAGCCACGCACTTGGGTATGCAATGTAGAGGACGGGTGCTCTTTCTAGACATTGTTAAAGTTCGGCAATTTCCGTCGTTGCAGTGAATGAACACAAGCACTAACCTAATTCTGTACACAGCCTTTCATTGTTCTCAAGTCCAAGCCGTGCGATAATGCCCTGCTCGTGCCCAATCCACGAGCAGCGTTTGGCTGACTTGCTCTGCGGATGATTCACAGAGTTATAGCAAAGGCTATAGCTTATTGCCTTAGCTGCATTATCTGATGGGTAAACGAGATACCCTCCCGTGGCCGTGGACTATGTCATCAAGTTCTGCTAAAGTGAAAAGAAAAGAGATATACCACTTTTACACTTGAGATTACACAGCAACAATGGAACTTGTGGCTCGGTGCCTTACGTACGGGTATGTGTTTGTTACACTGTCAGTGCACGCTTGCGCAAAGTACATACTATTCGAACTGAATCAATTGCATCGCCCCTTTAATTAAGCACCTTACAAAATAAAATGTGGAATTTGAGCTCTATACATCTTAATTAATTTTACAAAAAAAAAACATGTTTTCATTCAACACCAGACACTAGAGGCACCCTGGTGTGCATATCAGGTGAGTTTAGTGTGCCCTGGTGTGCACATTAGACTGGTCTGGTGTGGCGTAGTGTGTACATCATGCCATTCTAGTGTGCTGTGGTGTGCACATCAGACCAGCCTAGTGTGTTTCGGTGTGCACATCAGACCACACTAAGATGGTGTGACGGGCACACCAAACCAGCCTGACGTGTTCTGGTGGGCACACCAGAATACGTTAGGCTGGTTTGATGTGCGCACCAGAACACACCAGGCCGGCCTGATGTGCGCACCAGAACACACCAGGCCGGCCTGATGTGCGCACCAGAACACACCAGGCCGGCCTGATGTGCGCACCAGAACACACTAGGACACACCAAACCGGTCTGGTGGATTTTTCAATAGGGTGTGTGCGCGGCTGCTGAGCGCATGCTGACGGCGAGCTTCGGCAGTGCTTTTAGAACGTGCATTTCGCACCAGAAAGATTGCCGGTCTCAGTGGGTTATTAATCTCAGCTCGTTCATACCATTTGCTCTAAACATCGCCCTCAAATATGGCGTCCAGTGAGTACACCCCATAGAAGCCCCTTTCTCTTACAAGGAGTGCGCCTGCCCAGCTATAACCGGTTTCCAAGCACGCGCGCTCACATACATTTGACTTCCAAGCTACGGAAAGTTCAGCCTATCTCTCGTAGCCGTGTTTGCACACTTGGAGCAGATCGGAGATCCACTAACCATGACGTAAGGCGCGCAGACCTTGTCTTCTATGTGGTGGCGAGTGTATCGGGGGTACACGTGCAGTCGAGCTTATATCGACAGCGCTGTATCTTCGGACGCGTGCTCGGAGTCAAGATCGTTTGAGCGCACTTTTCTGTCGTTCTACGAGGAACATACGTAAATACTGACAGTGGCTTGCTTACTCTCACACGTGACTTCGCACATAGGATCGGATAGCGGGCTGTTTGTCGATACCCTCCTTCTCACACTTGTTATCATATTCGCGTGGTCTTGTTGGCACGACCAATGCCCAGCAGTGTCCGGATACATAGTGTTACGTTTAGTTCTGCGATGTTGATAGGATAGCCAAAATTCACCTTTTGATTTTCTTTGAATCTGGTAATGTTTTGACCTATTTTGAAGACTAACTAGAACTTTCTAACTAGGAGGTGCCCATGAAAGTTAGCATATAAAATGCAGTCTTATTTTGTTATATTTTTTATTCCTATTAATAGGTTATACTCGATTCTTGACTTTTGATTTCGTTTAGCATTGTGTAATTGCACTATATAAATACATGGAGGTCGCACTGAACATTTCTTTGCAAAAGATTAGTTATGATTTTTTTTTTTTTGTGAGACTGACTGGTGGTTTTGAAAATACAGACCTTTAGTTCAAACTGTGTGCAATCACAGATCAACACAGTTTCAGAGAAGAAATTAGCTTTAGGAGTCAGAAATGTGAAGATACACTTCTCAGCAAAGGTCTAAAGGTCTAGCGCTAAACGCCCCTCTATCTGAGCGTCTTTTAATGCGTAGAGGCCGAAGCAAGAAGCTACCGATTTAAGTACTGAAACTACGTGCTTAAATAGGCGAAAACAAACGCTTCGGAAATCGAAAAAGGAGCCAAAAGGCGGGATCACTGTCACTGAATAACCGAGCAATCAAAATCTGCGAAGAAATGTGCCCGCGGTAAAGGCCGCAGCGAGGTCAAGCAGGGCCGGCGGCGCCAAATCATCGGGGATAGAGGCCGCACTCCGTCGCAATGGAACCTCGGGTTCCGGCGATCAATTCAGCGAGCCCCCAAGTTTCATTTGGCCGAAGGGGTTCCTCCGAGATTTTCTGAGTCGGTCGAGGCTCCCTCGAACGCAAACCACTCACGCACATACCGACGTACTTACAGAGAAGGAGGCTACTCAGTATATTAAAAACCGCATGGCAAGAAAATAATATAAACCATTGAGAGCACGGGACTACTTCTGGCTCCTTAGCCCGAAGCCATAGAAGAGTCCCATAGAAGAACTGTGAGGTCTTCCGGGCGTCATATAAAACGTCCTTCGCTGCGCATCTGCAAGGAAATCCGACTGCTACGAAGATATAACGGGATCTTCAGACGTTTCGTACTTGTTTTCTTTTTGCCCATCGCCTGCGGTAAAAAAAGTGTCACATAAACCAGCCTTCCCTGTCTTTCCCCCTATATTCAATCAGACTACTTGATTTGAAGGTAAACATGTTTGAGAGAATTCTCTCTGGTTGGGTAAATAATAAAGAGATAAGATAATCCGCCAACCAAAAATTGAAATAGTAGCGACCCTACGTTTCGAAACCGTTCGTTTCTTCTTCAGGGGGATGAATGAAGGACAGCAGCTTCTTCTTCTTCTAGATGTTGAGCGACTTCTTTTTCTTTTTCATTGGTCTTAGTAGGCTGGTCTTGCCGAGCGCAGGCTGTTATAACATCTTGGAGGCCGGTAATATATAAAGTTGGAAGTGCCCCTAAGGACCGATTGATGTTGTTAGAGGTTGTTTGTATGTACCATGACTCTACGAGGTGTCTTCTACGTAGATTTGATGCCGTGTCTAGGATGCTTGCGTTTTCAAAGGCAATGCGGTGGTCGAGAGCCTCGCAATATTCAGCGAGAGCACTGCGTTCTCTGTCGAAGTTTCGCACGTCGTTTTTATGTTGGCGGAGTCGATCGTGGAAGTTCTTCGATTCGCCGATATAGGAGGCGGGGCATTGGGAGCATGGAATCTTATAAATGACGCCCTGGGCCCTGTCCTTCGGTGGCTTGTCCTTTGGGCGGGGTAGGAAGTGCCCAAGAGTTGACACCGGTTTGTGTGCAACCATAAGATCTTCCTTTGCGAATAGTCTGGATAGTAGTTCGCTTGTTCCTTTCACGTAAGGGATGCTGACGCGTGCTAGCGGTTTGGAAGCTGTTCTTGCAGGTTGGTTTATCCTATTATGGTTCTGACGGCGAACCACATGGCGAATGAAATTACCGGTATAGCCATTCTTTTTTAGGTCGCTGATGATTGTTTGTTCCTCTTTTCTTTTGTCGTTTTCAGAAGAGCACACAGCCTTAGCTCTCGTAAACAGTGTGGAGACGACAGACGCCTTGTGGCTAACCGGGTGGTTGGAATCGAACCGGAGGTAACGTCCGGAGTGAGTTGGTTTCCTGTGCACGGTAAATTTTAGGGTATCACCTTGTCTTCTGACCAGCACATTGAGAAAGGGCAAAGTGTTGTTGTGTTCGCGTTCCACGGTGAATTGTATAGCCGGTTCTATAGAGTTGAGGTGGCCGAGGAAGTTGTCCACTTCTGATCCTTGTATGATGCAGAAGCAGTCGTCAATATACCGTAGGAATATCTGGGGTCTGGACGCAAATGATTGTAGAGCCTTCTGTTCAATTACTTCCATTGTCAGGTTGGCCATGGCAACGGAGATGGATGCGCCCATTGCCGTGCCACTAGTTTGTTGGTAGAATTGTTGTTTGAAGGAGAAGTAAGTATTGTTCAAGCAGAATTCTAGGAGACGACATATCTCATCGATGCTGAGGCAAGTTCTTGTGTCTAAGTCTTCATCCTTCTCGAGAGCTTCTCTTGTTGCGGTGACAGCCAGAGGGATCGGGACGTTTGTGAAAAGGGATACAACATCGAATGATACCAGACACTCGTCATTGTCGACCCTTATTTGCGATATGCGTTCTACAAAATCGCTGGAATTCCGTACGTTAGTCGGCGTATTCCCGGCAAGAGGGGATATTACTCTGTGTAAGTAGTCTGACAAAGCTCGAAGTGGTGAAGTGGTGAAGTCAACGATGGGTCTCAGAGGAACGTCGGGCTTATGGATCTTGGGAAGTCCGTAAAATCCTGGAGCGAATCCATTTCTGCAAATAAGTCGAAGGTGAAGGTTCTTTGACTCCGGGTAGTTTTTAAAAAATTGTTGCCAGCATGCTGTTTAAGTTTCTTTGTATGACGAGCGTCGGATTCCGTTTGAGCTTCTTGTAGGCGGAGCAATCAAGAAGTTTTTGGGTCTTTTCTTCGTACGCTACTCTGTCAAGGACGACAGTCGTGTTGCCTTTGTCCGCTGGTAAGATGACGATGGTGCTATCTTCTCTGAGCTTGCGGAGCGCTGTGTGTTCCTCCTTAGAGATGTTGTATGGTTGACGTCGTGGGAGTTTCGACAGTGCGCTGATTGCCTTTAGACGGATTCCTTCCCGTATGCTAGGATCCATGTGCATGATGCCGTCCTTGATGGCAGCAGCCATATCAGCCAAAGGAGGCCGTGTGGTGGTGAGGTTGTAGTTATGACCCCTGGCGAGGACATCAATTTCATGTTTGGAGAGTGACCTCGAGGACAAGTTGGTGACAAAAGAGGAGTTATTCATGTACCGCCTCGTCTCCTTCTGTCTTCTCAGAGTCAACAGATTTTTTTCCTGAGAGATGTGGTGTTTCTGAGTTGCGGTTGCGGCGCATTTTTCGGCAAAAGCTTGTATTGATGGAAACATGTGCGGAATTCGATGTTCAAGCTGTTGACGTACATAAAACAAGTCTAGCTTTTTCTGTTTAAGGATAGCGTAGCATTCGTGAATGCGAGCATTTACCAGACGATGCTCCGCCTGCGTCAAAACTTTATGACCCTCTGGTGTTGGGACAATCCGTTTCAACCGTAAGCTTCGAGGAATAACTTCAGCATCACGGCAAGCCTTCGTGAAATTCAAGTGTGTCTTGAATGAAGAGATGCTGCGGTAGATGTTCACGTACCGTTTCGCTAGCTGGGTAGTCTTTTGTCCAAAGTCATCGTGAAGAGATTTGAAGGTAAACATGTTTGAGAGAATTCTCTCTGGTCGGGTAATCTACTTGATGCAGGCATTGTTTCATGTTTGTCGTTGTATCTGTAACATTCTCCACCGTCGTCGCTATTGAGACGTTTCGTGTTTGTCCCTCTATTGGTCCGTCGTCACCACTTTTTCAAAAATCTGTAGCATAAACCAGCTCGCCTGTCTACTCACTCTACCTTCGGTTCAGCTGTTTTATTCTTGCTTTTTTCCCCTTTTTTTATCGACGTTTTGTTCTGTGCGTGTGCAATCTCCACTAATGGGTTTCATCGATGAGTGACTGAAACGGAAGCATCTTTATGTTCTACTTGAGTTCATATTGTTTGGCCAACCTTGCACCTTCTTTAAAGGGATGCTGAACAAAACATTGCAGTGTTCATAATAAGTGTCGCACGACCTTTTCACGAGCCAGCAGCCGCTTGTGTGCGCGAGTACGCGGAACGAAATCGACGTCATATTTGCTACGTTTACATGAATGCGATCGTAGCGCATCGAATCGAGCAGGGACCAATCGCACGCAGCCTGTCTTCCTACTTCTTCCTCTTCTACCTATCTGGTACCAATCAAAATAGTCAAATCTCGATTCGATGCGTAGCGGTCGCATCCATGTAAACGCAGGCATAGTCTCCAATCTCGCTGAGGATGGCCATGAAATGTGTGGCCTACGGGGAAAAGGAGAATAAAGACAGGCTTTTCTTCTCCACAGCAATGTCCGGTGGAAAAGCTAGGTAGGCGAATAATTTGTCTAACAAGCACGTCGCTTTCATTTGAGGAAATTAAAAGCCTGTTGTTAAAGGAGCGGTGCAACGATATTCAATTGGAATGTTTTTCACTTTACACGAGCTTACTGGCACTAGTGGGACTTATGGATACTCGCATGCAACGCCACTGGCCAAGACACTCCTTTGATGCGGTGTAATTTCAAAGACAAAAACGATCATTTTCATTCAATCGCTCCTTTTCAAAATTTGATGACGTAACGTGGGGTATCGCACAGACCCCAATGACGATATTTGAATGCTGTTCAGAGATTGGACCCGAGCATTGAGTGGGCACTAGATTTGGGCTCGTGATAATTACTAGCTCGAGAAGCATTCGGGTAGTGGCCCGTGTCCAATCGCTGCAACGACGACAATAGCCGAGCCATAACAATGTCTGGAACTCAGCACGTGCCCTGTGCTTTGCCAACACCAGCGCGTGGCTGTGATCAACATTGGCGGCATATAATCGGCTCCAGAACACGTGTCCGCTTGTTCTGGCTGCGAGGTGAGGGGGTGAACGCTGCTCGTTTTTCTTTAATTTTTTTCTGGGTCATCTATAGCGCGGAGTGAAAAACAAATGCGTGTTTCCTTGGTCATTAATGTCAGGGATCCGTTCTAAGCGGTATTTGCGCAAAGTACGAAAATTGTAGCATCGCCCCTTTAATATATTTTTTTGCCGGAGCCCACACACCTTTTTAAAGGTGCCCATACATGAATGGAGGATTAAGACTTAAATTTCGTTGCATGTGCTCGCGCACAGCGGCGGCTGCTGGCTCGTGGAAAGCTCGTGCGCCACTCATTGTGTACTCAAAAATGTTTGGTTCAGTATCTTTTTAAACCGTAGAGGAAAAAGAGGAGGCGGGTCGAATACGAGGCGCAAGGTCAACTGGTCCTTGTGCACCTCGTGCGTTTGTTTACCCCCCAAATGCGCTCACGTGCATTTGTCTACCACCGACCTCAACCAATTTCAGCGCGAGCTTGGCTGTCTCGTCATCGTGCGTTATCTAGGCGTTTTCTATGTTGCGCTTTGATTGGCGTGCCTGCTCTTTGCGTTCCAATTAGTCAAAGACTCATTTTAGAACACTTGCTCGCCGTATAGGTTATATTACCCAATACGAAGACGAATGCGTAGGGTGAACAATGATGCCAGACACATTGGTGTAGTATACCTTCTCGTTTTAAGGCGGGTACGATAGGTATGCTTAGTATTGCTACAGTGTTCTAGAGGGTGTAGTGGCAAGAGCGGCACCCGCTTACAATGGGCCGCGTGAAGACGGTCAATGTAGATGCCACGAGTGGCGCTGGAGTTCCGTGCCCTAGGAGAATTTGTGGCAGATGGAAGATGTGCGATGAGCGAAGAAGACGACGAAGCTGAGACGGTACGCTCCTCCTGAACGTAGCACCGTAGCACTTTTCTTTGTTGTGTAGTGGTGGGGAGTCTTCCCCGTTCCGTTGTCTCGGTCATAAATGCAAAGAAAAAGACGAACGCACACACTGCTTCGCGCCGGGATGCAAGTCGGGCTACCCGGTCAACAAGGGCTGCCACCAGCGATCGTAAGCCTTCGCTGCTCTTGCGCCAAAGGAGGAGTCGCGCAGACTACAGTGGGAAAAAAATGTTAATCGAGAAGATAAACGCCTCGCCGAGACATCAGCGGTGTGCGAGAGACATTTTGAACCGCGCCTTATCCTTCGGGACTATGTACACATCGTCAATGGCGAAGAGAATAGGATTCTATGCCGCAATATATTATGACTATTTTGTAGTCTTTTTGCGTACTATGTTGCTGGATATCTGTCATGTGCTTGCTGTGTATGTTGATTAAGTGAATTACCACTTTTGAGAAGTCATAAAGCAGGGAGCTGGAATAATTTTTTTTTCATATTACGGGTTGTTGAAGTTTGTGTTCATATTGTATTTTAATGCTTCATGCACGCCCAACCGAGGTATTTTTTCTTCATAGACTGCCTACCACAAAAAGCAATTTGTTATATGCTCGCCAGTTGCAGTGGCACCTTGGCCGTTCCCAAACGCGCTCCGCCTTGCACCTTACAAACACTGGTCCCCGCATCAGCAACACGATGACAAAAAACAATACACCAGCTTGTTGTTCCTCTCACCATTAAAACAGTGAGAGATTTATTGAGATTTATTTGTCTATTTTGTCTTCTTATATTAGTATCGCGTGGTTTCTTTCGGAGCTATTACGCGTGCAGCCCAAGTGAAAGCGTTGCTGAACGTCCTGTAAGTACTGAGGAGGGGGGGGGGGGGTCGATATTAATGAAATGGTCACCATCAAAAACACGCGAATAATAAAAGTAGAGGATAGCACACACTCCAGAGGCCTTAGTGCAAGGGAAAACCTACAATTTTTTTTTATATTAGCACTTGTTCTGTGTCGCGAAATGCTCCAGTCGAACCACAGTAGTACACGCCGAGCAGCGCCGACGACGAGGCTGAGGGGGGAACGCTCCTGTAGAAATATCTAGGAAGGACGAGACGAGGCCATGTCCGCTGGGCTCTAGACATGAAGCGCGTGTGTCGCCGGCGCTTCGTTCTTCTTTATTCAAGCCTCTTGCCAAAGTTCATAGGGCACAGAACAGCAGCGCTACGGTGTCGTCTACGCGCAAAATCTTCACGCGGTGGCCGCCGTTCTTGCCACTACAACTCTCTAGAACACTGTAGTATTGCTCACTGCTATTCTACTGAGGTAGTATTAATAACTTTAATTTGTATAGTTAGGTGTAAGTGTATTATTAGAAACGTATTTCTTAGATACCTTTTTATGATTATGAGAAACGTGGTTGCATACGAGTGTACCCCCCCCCCCCCCCGATAATTAACACTTTAATCATATGTTGTTCTATAAAACAAAAATGCTGTTTTTACACTTTTGTCTAAAAACATGCTTTTCGTGTAAGGATTTTCAAAATTACGAGGCGCTGAAGAAAACCGGCCTTCTGCGCTAAGTTCTCATTTCGAGCTCATTTTTCTTGCGTTACGCCCATTGAAACACATGCATGAAGGGCCTCAGCACGCACCTCGTACCTCTGCGCCGCAGTGTTCTTCCACGGCATAAAGGACGTCTGCTCTTATTGCTGTCACCATGAAAAGAAACGCCGATTTTCCGACCGCCGTCTGCTAGCCAAAGTTTAATAGTTTTTGTAATGCGCAGCCGCAAACTGTCGCCGCGAAGTGGCGTGAACGCAAGCGTTACCACGACCCCCAGTGATACACGCGCCGTCCGAAAAGGTAGTTCGGCATTTGTTGCCATGGGGACAGTGATGAAAGCAGACAGATTTTTGGCTGCGAAAGTACACTGCGGCGCAGCGATACCAGGTGCGTGCCAAGGAGCTTCCCGCATGCTTTTCTATGGGCGGAACACGAACCAAAATATTTCGAAATAAGGACTTAACGCAGAAGGCTGGTTTTCTCCAGTGCCTAATAATTTGACGAGTCTTACACACACACACCAAAAAGTTTTTTTTGGCCATCTTGCGTCCTGTTTTTTTATCCGTAACATGGGTCTAAAGTATAAAACGCCGACCCGGCCGTGATGCCTACATTTGAGTGCTGTTCCGGGGCGCCCGACCGCTTCCCGTGTAATATGGTTTGTTTTCTAGCTCCTTTTGTTGCTCTTATATAGGTTTCCATATAATAAAAGTCGTCAGTTCAATAAGGACTTGTTTTTACGACGGAATAGATACTCGCGCTGCCTTCACATCAGCGCTATCCCGAGGCAACCGGCCCGACCGGATCGCCTCCAATCGTGACGTCACGGGAGGGCCTTGACGTTTTGGCAGTTGCTCGCTCGCCCTCGCACGCTCGCCACCGTTTCATCGTTCAGCGTCGTTTGTGAAGGCCCATTCACACACTTGCGTTCAGATCGACCGCTACGCTTACGAAGGAATGTAACCGGGTGTAACGACGAGTTGCCGGGGCAACGAAGTGCCGTACGGCCGTTTCGTTCGTGTTCGTTCGCAACGCTACGTTGCGAACGAACACGTTCGCAACGTTTTAACTCTTTAACTTTTTCGCTACGTTTCGAGACAAACGGAGCAACCGCACCTACGGACCAATCATCGGTCGAGGAGAACTCGGCCGCGCGCATTGCATGCCGGTCGTGGTTTCTGCTGTCTGCTGAAAAACATGGCGTCGGGGGTGACCGTCGGCGTGGTCGGAGTGGTGAAAGCGCATCGTTCTGTATAGATCGCTATCCTTGATTGTAAAGTCTCGTAGTGGGGCGCGATGATAAACCAGCACGTCCTAGAAGAGAAGACCCATGTACTCGTGCGACGATGTAGAGCCACCCTCAAGACAGCATAAACGCTCGTGCCGTCGTGTTTAATTACGTCGACTACAGCGGCATTTGTTTCCTCGAACATCGTCCATATTTCTTATTTTGCGGAATTCATGTATGTGGTAAGTCTATTATTTTGCGGAATTCATGTATGTGGTGAAGTTCATGGTATTACTGATGCGTGCTGTATTTAAAGGTTTATAAAAGACGCGAATATGAATGTTTCATCACCCGAGAAAAATGATTACTGTTAGCTATTCACAAGCGCCCGAAGCTTTTATGGGATCCTCAAATCGTATTTCTACGTTTCTATGTCGTTGCCATAATTGCGTCGTTTTTTGTAACCTTAAGAAAAGCATGTGGTGAGATCTGTACTATCGGTAAAGTCGAGCGTTAAAGTCGATATCGTCGAAGACGGCATACTGCACCTTTTCCTTTTCTTTTTTTTTTTTCATTCACTCAGCCCTTCGTGCCTATTCTGGAAAAACAAATGAAAATTAATAAATCTTGAGGCTATAGAAAACTTTATGTGCATTTTCTGTTACGCCAGTGAGTGGCAGTGCGTCCCCCTTTTTTTAGAGGCACCGCCGTGCTTGCGACCTCCTGCGCTTGTTCCAGTGGTTGCAGGAGTGTGTACACGTAGATCAGAGCGGCAGTTTCACTCGAACCGGTAGCAACGGACGCAGTCCCAGCTAACGCGCTCGTTGCAGATGTCGGAACCAGCCTTTGCAACCGGTTATGTACTGGTAATTCCCTGCCTTCTCTCGGCGCCCCAAACGCGGCTGCACGTTTTGCAATGGGCTTGTTCATGTTCGCGTCTCACAAGATACTGTAAACGACTTAATTTTCGCGAGCTCAAATTTTCGCGAATCGGGCCAATGCTGAAAACTTGAAATTATTTGCGGGTTCTAATTTTCGCGAATCGAGTGTAACTTCCGTAGCGTTGACATATTGCCAGAGTGTTTCGCGATACGTATTTTTCGCGAATTGTAGGTGATTCGCGAAATTCGCGAAAATTAGGTCTTCGCTAAAGTTTAGTCGTTTACAATAGTTGAACCTATACACGTTGTCACCTTAAGAAACGTTGTAAAAAAAGTTACAACTCCCAGCGGAGCAATACTAATTACTTATTTCATGTAGAGAATTAAAGGGACTATGAAGGTAATGTCGGATATTTTTTTTGCGATTGAACTGGGTTCCCGGCACGTCTCACGCCACGTTGCCCAAATTTCAGCCGAAACCGGCGCTTGTGTGCCGCGCGAATCAATTAAACAGTCGCGGTAATAATCGTACCGGGATCGATCGAGGCGACGCCCCGAGCGTTGCGGGAGAAACCAGCAGAAGCGGAGGTCACGTGACCCTGCGGGGACTGGAAGCGTGACGTCACAAAAGACGCGTTGCGGTTGGTCGAAACGGGAACGTGCCCTCAGTCACGCTTTGGTTCGTGGTTTTTATGAACACTGTTCTAATTCCACTTGAATAACCATGAAAACTATAAATCGAACCGAAAATGATAACTAAACCGTAAATAAAACACCATAATTATTTTTCTCTTCGCTACACTGCACGCGAAACGGGCAACGAGCAACTATGGGCAAACAAAATATATAAAATAAAGAACACGGCGCGGAGCACGCGAGCTGGGCGGCGATGAATTACTCTGGGTCGGCGGCAATTCTGGGGCGTCCTCGTAAAGAGGAATTCCAGAGTTCCGTGTCCTTAGGAGCATCTCGCGTTCTGTTGCTGTCAGGTCACTGAACGGGTGCCCGAATTCGCTCGCGAGAGCGGCATTGCCGTCCATGTTGGTCGGACGAAACGACCGCGCCATCGCGCTGCTATAACCCACCGCGGTAACCAGAGTCTCGACGCCCTAAATGCTACCGGTACCGACAATTCACATGTGACGTCACTCCCTACCTCACCTCCGTTTTCGGAGGCCCAAAAACTAGAAACGCAGATAGTTCAGTTTCGGTTTCTTCAGTTCTTTCGTAGGTACGGAAATACGCGTCACAAATGTCTATAAAAAATTGGGCAGTATGCCAGGTTCCCAAGGAGCCTAAAAACACCATTTAAAAAAATTATTTAAAATCGCCTTCATTGTCCCTTTAAGATATATGTTATCCTAATAAAAGGTATTACACGTTTCAAACGCCTAAAGCACCGCTTGTTCCTTCTGCAACCAAATCTTTTAGTGGGGCCATGAAACGATGTTTTTACTTTCTTTAAATAATACTTAGAATCACTCTCTAACGTTGATAACTGAATTAACTTGCATTAGGTTTTCTTTCTGGTCAATGGCATTCGCCGAAAAAAAAAAATCCGACAAATATGAGCATTGTTCATTCCCTCACCTCGGAGCCAGAACAATGGGCCACGTGACCTGGTGCCTATCATATGCTGCCAGGGTTCATCCTAGCCAGGCGCTGGGGTTGGCAAAGTAGAAAACGCGTGCTGAACTCCGGGCACTGTTAGAGCTCGGCTATTCTAATCACCGCAGTAGTTGAACACAAGCCACTACCCTGGCGTCAGCCGAGGCATTAGAGAGTTTTAGAAGAGGGGGCCCCCCAGCTTTGGGTGCCCCAAACAGCTCGGGGCATCGCAGTGGGCATGCACAGAAGTTCTGCGCATGCGCAGTGGGACGCCCCAAGCTGTTTCGCACGCCCAAAGCTGTGGGGCCCCTTCTTCTAAAACTCGCTATTGATTTTTACGAGCCGAAGTCGAGTGCTCACGCAGTTCTCGTGTCCAATCAATAAATCGCGCTCGATTGTCGTCAGGCGGGTTGTTTCGATCCCACAATTTCGTCATCAAGCTTTGAGAAAGCAAGACTAAAAGGAACCGCCCCCTTTTATCCTCCCAATCCTATATTGCGACGAAGAAGCTTCTTAATCAGTGGCGATCTGTGCGAGTATAGACGTTTGCAAAATTCGCCTGCTGGGCGCTGCCATCTTTGTCTGCTGGGCTGTGGAAGGAGCATGCGCTGTTGCCGTGCTGTGCGGTAGATCAGACGCTGCGCATGTGGCTTTAGCTGAGTGTCTCAGCATTTTTCGCCCGGCAGATAAGCGATGCAAAGGTCTATACTTGGACCAGACTGGGACCAGTACACCTTGCAGAGCCATCAACTTTCCAATTCGATATAATTTGATGACCCCTTTAAGAACTACTTCGAGCTGCGTAGGAACAATGCGCAAAACGTCCCTTTCATTCTGGAGGTGACAAGAAGTATTAACGACGTGCATGACCAAAAGCGTGGCTGCGATCAGCTTTCCACCAGAGCCGTTTATACTGCGAGTGTTTGGCCTTCTTACTGAGATTTTGACAGCCCGGCAAACGCAGCAGCGTAGTCTGACAGCTGGGGGATGACTACTTTTTTCCGCCATTTTTTGGCTGTGACTCATAGGAACTATGCGATTTCTCAGGAATAAACAAGACAAAGAAGTAACGCCATTTTTTGTTATCGCGAAATCCGCTGGTTCTAGCGGGCAACAAGCTCCGCCCATATAAACGGGCGGAGCTTGTTGCCCGCTCGTGGAAAGCAGAGCCCATATAAACGCCTTTGCTTTCCTCGATTGGCCAAACCACGGGCATATGAGCATTGCCAGACTGTCAACTTTGACGGTGTTTATTTTGGAATGCGATTGCTCTTGTAGACAGGCACGCTGTTTACAAACAAGCCCGTGTTTGCCCACACCAGTTGTGGGCACTGCCCGTGCGCAGGAACCGAATTTGCGTGAAGTGAAGCGTCTGCGCATGCGCAGTGCCGTCGACAGTGCCACCGCAGATGCGTGACGTGAGGCCCACGTGTTGGTCTATAGCTTACGCCGCGCTTTTTAAACACGCCATCGACCTTGTCCTCGGAACTGATGGTAAGTACCAGGGTAACAACTCGTGACATCATGGCGAGGCAAATCCTGGTCGGGACGTCACTGATGGAAACTATAAGAGGATGTCACCGTAATATCTAGGCGCTAATAGAGCCACCAGCTAAACTTGGCTTAGATTATCGGCACTTTATTTAAAGATTATCTTGTGGGCGCAGCCATTTCAATGCTTAGTTCAAAAGCTGCTTGATCACAAAGTTGCTTGATCACGTATACTCTGATCATGTATTGGACCCGAGGGCTGCGTTAACGTTCGGACGGGACTCAGATCCAATCACGAGCTGCGTGTCCAATAAATGGCGACCATCAATGTTGCTCGACGGACTTTTGAAAAGGGCCTATAGGCGCGATAGCCATCGCGGCGCGAAGCACTGAGATGGCTAGAGGAGTGTCGTAATACTGAAGCGTAGCGTCTTTACTGTTGCCCCAGTTGAACCACCAGGACTCGCAAAATATTTACTGGACTGTTGCACAATTTAAACTCTCGATGCTTTATGCGGGGCTGGAACCGCGCGTATAGCGCCGGAGTTGCTAATTTTCAGAGAATTGTCACGGAGACCAGCGAGAATCCCTATAGGCTGGTGCACTTCGGTCGTCTTGAGCATGAGTTGCATTTATGGGAGGGCCACAAACCAGCTGGTTGCGCTGCAATCCGTTTTTACTTTCTCGTATGTTGCGCCCCGTTTCTTGCTTGCAATCTACGCGTTCTAAATATTTCGTGCAGCTAAATCTTGAATGGCGGCTTACGTAGGCGTGCGTGTGCACGCACAATATCGCACAATCGCGCCTGTATACAAGTCCGCTGCGTGCACGGGTCTATGAGAACATTCATATTTTTAACCGTACGTCTGCGCGTCGTCTGCGCGTCGTCTGCGCGTCGTCTGCGCGTTGCAACTTTCTCAAGTCCCGTGTCACTAAAACTTAAGATGCTAAGTATTTTAACTCAAAATACGTTCAGCGTATACCATATGCAATATGGTATTCAGTGTATACAGTGGACTGTTTTCACTTCTGTCGCTAAAGCTGCCAATCAGAAGGTGATGTCCTTTTTGATATTGTAGCTGATCTGGCAACATTGATCTGGATGAAACATCTCCAATGCGGAAGAGATGAATACAAAAAAAAAAAAAAAAACATTAGCGCGATTCACGTTGAACGAGTCTTTCTTGAAAAACACACGTATGAAAACTCTACACAAATATTTTTCCTCTACGCACTTGCGGCATGCAGGTCGAATATGTTCGAAGAACGGGGCCTCCGCAGATGTCGAGTAATAAGCTTATTGATCTCGCCGCAAGCAAAACCTCTCAATAGGACGGGAAACGTATCCTACACCAGAAACCAAAGCTGATTTAAAATTTTCCCGGCGGCACGTACGCTCCCGTGGCGAAATGAAAGAGAAATTAGGGAGGCACTGGAATGTAGGGCCGAGTAAAAAACTCAGGTAGTATTCATGATACGAAGTTGAATGATTTCTACAAAGTAATGGGAGATTTGAAGTATTCACGGCAAAGTCGAGCTAAATTAGGGGTGAGTTGAGTCACGGAATAGCTGGTGGAACGTAGTAGTAATTTGATCTCCACGACAAGTGTAAACAAAA
Source organism: Ixodes persulcatus (assembly GCA_013358835.2). NCBI lineage: Eukaryota > Metazoa > Arthropoda > Arachnida > Ixodida > Ixodidae > Ixodes > Ixodes persulcatus. Next base: position 5,552 of record JABSTQ010007119.1, on the reverse strand, counting down.
ACGGGACGAACACGAAGACTCGGAACTCTTCAATGAAAGCGCGGTAGGGGTTAGAGCATCGATCTTCAAACACCGCACAGCAGAGGCGTTCCGGCCGGCCTGCGGATGGTCGCAGGGTATCCAGTGACGCCCGGCCTGCGGCCTGGTGTTAAGAACGCAAAGATAAGCGCGCGCAGAAAGAAACAGACAGACAAAAAGAAACGGCACTGCGATGCGCACCAAAAGCGCAAACAAAAATATCAGAATGAATAAAAAGAAAGAACTGCATTAAAACGCCGAATCTCATGCCATAAATTTTATTGCACAGTGCCATGGCCACAATTTATGTGTAACTATAATAAACTTCGTTTGTATTCTCATGTATATCGTGCCTAGTGTCATGTGTCATAACCCTCGCACATTGTCATCATCGGATCTACGACTCTCATTCTGCATTTTGTGAATATGCCGAAGTTCCTTTGTGCTTTGATTTACGCTTTGTGAGCTCTTTTGTGTTACATTTATTTTGTAATGTCATACTACATTTCAAAATTAGGTGTATGTATTCATCTACTTTACATCTCTTTGAGAAGTTTTTGGATTGCTTTTTTGTATTTATATGATTATCTTCAACTTCAACGTCCTAATTAGTTTCAACAATTTTCCGGCCCTCGAGACTGGAACAGGTCTCTATTCGGCCCCTTAGCCAATGCGTTAGGATACCCGTGGTTTGTATTAACTTGTGCTTACGCCTAATCCGAAAGAAACCTCGTATACTTGAAACATTCTGGAAAATCGCAACGCAGTTTTATGTTCAAAGTATCGGAATAAAAATAAATTGGTAAACAAACAGCCTTTCAAGCGGCTGGAAAAACAATTGGTTTGTGGATTGGATTAAGCCGAGCACGGCTGTGCTCGACTCTTTTCATCGGAGACACAGTTTATCAATTATATCATAGAAATTTGCAAGGACGGACGGAGAAGTTTTAACTCAAACAGTATGGATTCTTGAAATGCTTTAAATTTTATTATTTACACCCGTCACTAAAATGACGAGGAACAGCGGTGACTAAGTCTCTAACAAGTGTCCGGAACAGTTCGGTGGATTGTAGAGTCGACAAAGAAGGCGACTACTGCAGCTTAGCACCTTCTCTAGGTTTACATTGTTCTTGCGTTCTAAGTGGGCTTTGAAACAGTCAAGTTTCGCTCGCTTCGGGGTTAGTAAGAGTTATCAGGAGGTTATTTGGTTTTCGGCGTTAATTAACTACGCGATACGGCATAACACGCAGTCTAGGTTTTCTAAGATCAAACGGAACTTCCTTAGTGGTTATTGTACATGGGCCTAAAATCGCTGAAAACGACGACGGAAAGAAGCAAACATCTATGCACAGATGTGAGCGAAAATACAACGGCGTGCGCATGAAAGACGTCGTTTTGGTTGTTTTCTTCTTTGTCATCACATAACTTCAATGGAAGAGCATCCTTTCCAATACGGTGGCATTCGAGTGAACTCTGGTCTGGTGCGAGCGTGGTGCGAGTTGTAAAGTTCTCTGAAATACCCACAGATGGCGGCAGTGGTTCCAAACTGGATAAATTTTCAAAATTCCCCACTTGTGCTTGGAACATGTCTGTTGTATTTCTGGCTCGTGCAAAGCTTTCGTGTTTACAGTATCGTATTGAGAATTTTCAAAAATAAAAAAGGAAGCATTGCACGTTGCGCGGATAAATGTTACGTAAAAATGGTAGGACGGCCGTGCAATTTGTATGGACATAAAATCTGACTTTATGAGATTCGCTGATTAAAATTTAGAAATGTATTTCAGTGGATTATTTGAGGTCGAACGTGGTTACGTAAGCTTAGAGGATCATACTGCTAATGAATGACCAAAATCGGCCACCACCGAATATACTTCGAATAGTGCACAAAATAACTTCAGAGATTTTCGATGAAATGTTTTTGCAATAGCGTAAACTTTAGACAATTCAGGTGGTCTCTTGCGTTTGGTGCAGTTGTTGCCATGCTGGTATGGTGAGTTCTGGAAAATGAAAGAAAAGCAGCATTGCGTATTACGCGGAAATTAGATGCCAAGTAAAAAGTTATGCCTGCTGCCGATATTTGTACTGCCAAAAATATAACTCTTGATTAGCCTTTGATGAAGTTGTTTACACTTGTAATAAAGGAAATTATCGAGATTTCACGAGGTCGTGAAATCTCGGAGCTCTCCAAAAATTTGGATGACATCAGAGTTTCCTAAAATACACGTTTGAAAAATCAGCTTTATATAATATTTCTCGCTACCCGTGAATGTTAGACGATCTAAAAAAATATATTACTCGAGTTATTTTATTCCCAATGCGTAAAGGAGGCCGATATATTATGAAAACGTATCAATAGCATTTTAATACGTCTTACCAGGCACAAAAAATTGAAAATCTGAAACCTAATTGCAAGTTCTGAAGTGGTTTAAATTTGGCAGCTTTATTTAACAATTATTTTGTGAACATACGTAGCAGCTTTTACAACTCCGAAGCGTCAGAAAATACAAGGCCAATCACGAAATCATTGTTCACCATCTCAACTGCCAAAATCGGAATATTCCTAGTCATGATGGTGATGACTTACACACTAAACCTATAAAATATCCAATATACATTATTGCTTCATGCTTAGGCAAATATACAACCTCGCAATGTAATCTGGTACTTTCCCTAAAAAATGCCAACCGCAAAAGTTGTGGGTTAGTTGAAAACGAAGAACAAAAATGAATTAGGAAACTACCTTTCTATATCTATACTTCCTGCATTTTCAAAACATTTGAAAAAAATACGCCATTCACTCCCGTATTCTAAGTTTTTGTGATAAACATTGCCTAATTACCGAACGCTAATTTGGATTCCGGGAAATACATCATCAGAAACAGCGTTATTAGTTCAAAAAGAAGAGATACTTAGAAACTTCAAAGAATTTGTTTTGATGCTTGGAGTATTTTGACGCCGCTTTTTTGTATGGACCACTGCCTACTGAGCATGACGCTGGCGAAAAAAGAACTGCGCAGAGACAGATTTATTTGGCAGCTCTGGAAAATAAACAACACATTGCTGAAGGACAATGATTTTGCCAAGGCCGTTTTAGAAATATTAAACAGAATAATCTCGATGCAAGAGAGCTGTTTTCTCGAAAAGTGCGAATATATCAAAAAAGAAGTAAAGCAAGCCGCGATCGAAAGGTCGTGTCATTTAGAGCGCGAGGCGCGCCTATAGGAAAAAGAATTGAAGAAGTATTGGCCCGAACATTTCAGCATTGAAAGTTCTAACCCGGGGGCGTTGGGGGAGGAAATAAAGAAAATTAAATCGAAACTAAATGGTTTTCACTAGGAACGCTACCGCGGAGCAGGGGTGCCCGCGCAGGCAGGTAAGTTTTTGTTTGGCGAACATCCCACGCGGCGGGACCATAGAGTTATTAAAATAAACGCGAGAGGTTCAGGGGGCGGTAGTGTGCTGTTGCATTTTGAAGCAGACAGCAAGCAGTCTAAATTTGACTTCTGGTAATGCATTCCTACGGTAAAGCGCAAATACGTTTTCTTTTCGCGTTCGATTATAAGAGCAAATTTTGCTTAGTGTTGTGACAAAATAAAAAAGTTTGGAACGTTTTACAATCGGATGTGCAAAAATATGTGTCAATTAAAGCGTTTCTCTTCTGAAATCATGGCGTTGAACACTGCTCTAAAATAGCCCAATGGGCATGTGTCATACGTGTTGACGTTGCAGACCGCTATTATAGAGCACGTATTTAAGCATAGAGTCAATGCTATGAAGCACACCGAGTGAATCAGCTTGACAAAACACCGAAAGGATGCTAATATATGCCAAATCAAACAACTTCAAAACAAACAAGGACGAAGCATGACGTTATGGAACAAAGAAGACGTACTGGATTAGTAACAAACTGTGCATTAGTAACAAACTGCGTTTCCGTCATCTGAATGCTATTACAGCTTGAATAAACCCTACGCATTTTTAATTATTCTTTTAGAGCGCAACTCTTAGGCCCACGTTTCCGGGTTAAGTGGCGTCGGCGTTGGCGTAACCGCGCGTTGCATTATGGGACATGTGACGCCACACGTGACGTTAAAGGGTTATCCTCGTGAGGGTAACCCCCGTGAAGGTTACTTTCCGTGAGGATTAGCCTCAGGGGGGTTATGTTACCCCCACGAGGGTAGCCCTCACGGGAGGTAACCCTCAAGGGCTACCTTCACGATGGTGACCCTCACGGGAGGTAACCCTCAAGAGTTACCCTCACGAGGGTGACCCCGTAACCCTCATGAGGGTTACCCCCTTGTGGGTTACCCTCAGGAGCGTAACCCTCACAGGGTAGAGCCCTCACGGGAGTTACCCTTACGAGGGTAACCCGGGTAACCGTCACGAGGGTTATCCTCATGAGTGTAACCCACGTGAGGTTAACCCCCGATAGGGTCACGAGGGTAACGTACGAGGGTAACGTCACAACGTTACCCTCGTGTTGCCACTTGTGACGGCATTATGAAAAACACGTGACGTGTGACGTCACGTGATGTATGCCGTCACACGTGACGTCATGCGACATATGACGTCAAACGTGACGTCCACGCATCTAACATTGCCAATATTCCCGCTAAATCTCCTTACCCTCTACTCCTCCTCCTCGAGAGGTGCGCTACAATTCGGCGTTACAGAGAATTGTAAAGGTCTTATAGGTTTTTTGCTTGAATTGATAGCCTGTATTGACATATCACGCTGTTCAACATAGATCTGGGCCTCAAATTTTGCTTAATTAAACATCGCTAAATAATAAAAAAACATTAACTAAATAAATTACACTTTTATAATGTGAATAGAGCTACATAGTACCCGTTACAAGTAAAGAAACTACGCTGATTTCTATTATTCCCTGGCGAAGAGAAAATATCACGTACGTTTTCCAATAGCAATATACAGGAAAACTGGAAAGGAGACTGCTGTCTGCTTCAGTTTGCAACCGGGAGTCCCGTAGACACTAGCACCATTTGAGCCTCTAGCGTTTATTGCAATAAGTCTACGGGGGGGACTTGGCGAGTTGGACAATGAAAAGAAATACAAGATAACAAAATAGATTCCCGCTATTTGTTATGAAGGCGTTACGAGCAGCGATAAGGATTTTATTGAACACGTTTTTATGAGTTATCACTCCGAGGTATTTTGCGGCGTAAATAATTCTTTAAGGAAACCTAGCCTCAAAAAGTTGTTGGAAAGAATGCCTAGGCTCGCCGACGAGAAAAAAAAGAGTGGTTGGCAGAGTCGGTGACGCTCGACGAGATTGAACGCGCCATAGACGGTTTGTCGTCCTACAAAACGTCGGGACTTGACGGCCTTAGTGGAGAGTTTTAAAAAGCATTCAAGAGTTTGTTGTCCAATTTAATTTTAAAAGTCATTCGCGAGGCTTACTCTTTTAATGCTTTACCACCTTCCTTTTTACAAACGCCCACTGTCTTGATACCCAAGATGCCTGACGCGATTTAGGCGAGACTAAAAAATGTTTGCGCGAGTTCTGATCAGCA
>JABSTQ010007118.1:0-35659 GCA_013358835.2 Ixodes persulcatus | reverse complement strand
TGATATCGTTTAGACAAAAGCACTTTGGTCGCGTAGGCGTACTTGGCCGGAACGATCTTCTAAAGTGCAAACACAATTAAAATCACCCAGAAAAACAATGGCTCTTTTACATTCGAGGTACGGACTGAGACTTTCAAAAAATTCTTTGCGTTCGCGTTCACGATTTGGGGCGTACGCACAAATTACGCGCCATTCAACATTTGAATAAGAAAAATCACAAAATACGAAGCGGCCAAAGGCGCTCGCGCCTACAGCCGTCTCGACAGCGCCAACTGATCTACGAATAAACAAACAGCACCCTCCCGACGTCCCGACAGCGTGTGAAACACAAACGTTAAAGAGAGCTCGAAAAGGCTGCACCATACGGTCTGTCTGTTCTTGGCTTTCCACTTTGGTTTCCTGGACGGCGATAATATCCAGCTCGTTGTCTGCAAACAACCTGCTAAGTTGGTATTGCCGCCGCCTCGCCGCTAGCCCGTGTACGTTAATCGTGGCAAAACGTAGGGCTGCCTCTAGGTTGATGGCCATTCAAGGAAAAGACAGACCGTATGGCGCTTACCTCGGGCCGTACAGCCTTCGCTCGGTCGCGACGCAGTGGTTGCGACTGACTGCCCGTCGCGCAGACTCCGAGGTCCCGATCGGGCTCTGTCCCACACACTCAAGGGGGTGGCATGGCCGCCCTCCTATCGTCCACGGGAATGTTCGGTTTCGGGGTGATGCGCATTCTTCTGATGGGCGCCGTCTTGATGGGCGGCTCCTCCTGGCTTGCCGCGGCGGGGTCCATGCCGCCGTCTTCCCGGGTTCTCTTCGTGGTCAGGCCACTCGCAGAGGCGACGGGGTCGTCCATGGGCACATCTCCGACGGCCTCCGCGTTCCCGTCGTCATGGGCCTTGCATGCCTGGTGCTCGACACGGTCACTTCGCCTGCCGAACAGTCCCGCAGCTCCGCTTTCAGCGTCACGTCCGCGCCCTGAGCCGTGCAGTCCACGCGGGTCGCCGCGTCGCCCACAGGCGCAGGCGTGGCACCCGCTGCCGACGTAGACGTGTCAACAGAGCCCGCAGCGGCCTCCTCGGCGTCGGCCTCGTCCATGAGAAGCTCCGATTTCTCGTCGCTCCCCACAGGGGCCGTGGCCGCCGCGTACGTCCGTACGCACTGGGCGCCCTCGTGGCCGAACCGCCGGCAGACGTTGCACCTGGGGACGCGACACTCCTTGCGGATGTGTCCCCGTCCGTTGGCATCGCAGGCAGAGAGGGGCCCTACCTGGCACCACGACGAGGGCCAACTCGCCACCGACCCGCAGCTGGTGTGGGATGTCGTCCACAGTCACGCCTCCCTTGAGATGGAGGACCGCCGTGCGCGTCATTGTGCCGACGCTTGCGCAGCCATCGACACGCCACTTCTCCTTGGCAACTTCGACGACTTTTCCGTACGGAGCCAGAGCTGCCCGCACGTAGTCGTCAGCGACGTTGTAGAGCAGCCAATGCAGTTTAATCCGCACGTCCTGGTTGCTTGGATCGATGACGATGCACCGCCGGCCCTTTACGACGAGCTCGGACGCGGCCAGCAACTTCTTTTTGCCCTCCTCGCTTTTGAAGGTCACCGCCCACACATGGTTCATTTGATACGCCCCAAGGGCGATAACCTCGGGGAGTAAGGCGAGACGAACCAGAGCGTCGCGGAACTCTTCGACGCGGTAAGGCCGCCCCTTGATGTCGGCGTGAAGAAAAACAGTATTTAAAACAACTGACCCTGTTGGCAGTGGTGGCAAAACAACGGTGTACTCCTGCGTTCCTTCCTCGGTCCTGTTACCGCGGCCCAACGAGGCCGCTGAAACCGCTCCGACGGAGCTCATGATCACACGTCCTTTCGCTTCGGCGGCCGGAAGTGGAATCCTGAGCTAGCAGGCCGGGTGGCTGCCCTGCTCTCGTCGCGTCTTCTTCAGTCTGCTCAAGGAGTAAAATGAAGCACAAAAATGGCCTGCACAGGGATTGAACATGCGACCTTCGCGTTAACAGCACGACGCTCTAACCAACTGAGTCAGCAGGTCTTCCTTCTTCTTTCTTTATTGCAGAAGGATTGCAAAAACGGTCATGTCACTTTAAAAAATGGCTCTGCAAGACTTATTGCAGGGTACATTAAAATCCTCGCATTTCGAGGAGCGGTTTACGAATGTCCAGCCACTCGGGTTTCGTTTTACGGTTTGAAAAAAAAAACAAAACAAAAACACTTTCCACTTGGTTAACAAGGCTGAAAAAATAATGATGCACTTTTTTCACACTGGGGTCGGCATGGCGGACCGCCATGCGCGACCTCCAAATACTGCAAAAACCCAACAACATAATCATATGAAAAGGTATGGCATCATCGTTACTCACATTCAAGAAACGTATGACTGATTGGCTGATGCATAGTTGTTTCTTCAACGTGCACTGGAGCACATAAAACAAATGCCGAATCCCAGCAAAAAATGAACGTGTTCGATGGTCTCAGGTTTCTTACATAAAATACACTCTACCGAACACAGAATATCAATACCCTTACCTTCAAGCCACACCTTAACGGCCAGTGTATAGAATTGCAATTTAAAGAAGAACGTTTTAAGGAAGGGGGAACGCACATATTCTTCACTCGCTTGAACACATCTTGGCCCCCCCTACAGACTACAATTCTATGGAAAGGATCTGGAAACAAACTTATCAATAATTCGCGTGTAAGCGTTTTCTTGTTAACAGCGGACGAAAAATAACGCCGCGTCCACCACCTCCATTTAGAATCCCACTAATCTCTTAAGTTCGCCGCCATGGGACGAAACAAGAAAAAATGGCAAATGAGGAGACAATTTGGTTTGTATAAACTTGCGTACGAAAGGATGCTCTTGCTCTCGTAGAAAAAGAAACGGGACTCAACCTGTTTGCAAAACAAATGCGAGAGACCGAGGAGCTAGCAGTCCGGGTGGCTGTTCTGATCTCGTCACGTCTTCTTCAGTCTGCTCAAGGAGTGAAATGACGCAAAAAAATGACCTGCACAGGGATTGAACCCGTGACCTTCGCGTTATTTGTACGACGCTCTAACCAACTGAGCTTTTTTTTCATTATCTGAGCTTTTTTTATTATAGAAGTATACATTTGGTACATACCAGCCACATGGCCAGGTCAGTGGTTGCATACACTACTAGGCATGCACACTTCTAAAAGAAAACACGAAATGTTTCGAGTACCACAAGGGACTGGCGCATGGTGGGTGGTAAGAGCTTTCTTTTGAATATATCTTTGAACACTTTCTGTAGGAGAGGTGCCAACTGGTCGAGAAACTTCTTATAAAATGCCGCACCTATGCCATCGGGCACGGGTGACTTGTTTGACGGCATTTTCCGGATTGCCGTCCGAATTTCGCTTTCCACAATTTCAGTGTTGGTACGTTCACGTACTTCTTCGCTTACTTCCTTTTGAAGCTGCTGTAGCATGCTTTCCGCAAGACGGCCATCGCAGGCGTTTTTCTTTTGAAACGTTCGAGCATATTCCTCGTAAAACACGTCTGCAATTTCCTCCTGCGTGGAAACGCTCTGTCTGTTTTCGTCGCTTATCTGCCGGATAGTGTTGCACTTGATTCTTTTCTTCTCAAAGAACTGAAAGAGCTTTGAAGGTTGTTCATCTCGCTCGACCAGTTTTTCCCGGCTCCTCACCACAGCCCCCATGTACCTTTCTTTCATCAGAGTTCAAAGCTCGCATTTTATGGCTTTTATGTCTTCTCTAAACTCTCCAGGCGATAAGTTGTCTGCCGCAATGAGAGTTTTCAAATTATGGAACCGCTCTTTTTTCTTTAATTTTTTTTCCCTGGCCTTTCTTTCCCCATATGACATGGCTTTACTTTTCACTTCCGCCTTCAAAATCTCCCAGCTTACATCATCAAAAGCCGAGTGTTCGGCTGCTAACCGCTGTTTTTCTTTTAAGATGGTTGAAAACTCGTCATCTTCAAGGAGGCTCTCGTTTAACTTCAAGTGCCCGCTAGTATGCGGATTTGAAAGATGGCTTGTGCCAGCCTTCCAAGCCGTGGTCTGAGAAAGGAACAGGTGAAACATCGTAGCGGGCGTCTTTGAATTCAAATTCGTCCGATATATAAATTCTGTCCACGCGCTCGCTAGAATCACCCTGCAAATGGGTGTAGCGTTGCGTGTTGTTGGGAGGCGCAAGTTCAATTACATCTATTAGATTGCTTCCTTTAAAAGCTAACGGAGAACTTTCACACTATTATCTGCCGATGCCCGCCTAAGCGATCTTCGGAACTGCCAACACAATTGAAATCACCGGCTAGAATGACCTTCGCTGGCGTATCAAAAACAGAGTTAATCAGCTCAAAAAAACTTTTCTGCCCGCTCATGTTGTTTGGCGCGTACAAGCATATAACCCTTATCAAGGTGTTCGCTAAAATGCAGTCGACATAGCTGATTCTGCCGCAATCGTTATGTCCTATATCAGGGCATACTCTCAAGAAATGTTTCCTGCGAACGAACACCGCGCATCCGCCGCTTTTTCCGCTCCAGTGCGAAACAAAAACCTGAAAATGTCTCTTGAAAAATTCACGCGTGCTTTCTTCTTGCTCCCTTGTTTCAATTTTAGTTTTCTGGACACAGGCTAAATCGATCCGCTTTTCTAGCAACAAATCTAAAAGCCATTGATTCCGCATGGAAGCGACGAGACTTACTACATTTGGCGTGCCAACGACTGTCATGATTGAGTTGTGGGATAGCACATCACGCCTGCCCAGGGTGCACAATAGGCCATCGTAGAGTGCGAGCAAGCAAACAAATCGGCCAATTTTTCCTACCGGTTGACGTATTTCTCGGAAGTCCTGGTTTGGGATCACGTAGTGTTCAGAGCAGATGCGTTGTCAAGAGACGACGCTCCGACTTCCACCGGCTTGAGGGAAGATGGAACAGTGTCCGTTTTTTTCCATCGCTTGCCACTCACGATGGTGTAGCGTTGGTCGGCTGCGCTGTTTCGCACGGTTTCCTTCCCTTGCGCTTGATAGTCGTTTCGCAGCTCAAGGCCTCCCCGAGCTCTATCATGTCGTCGACCGGTACCGGAGCCATGGGCTCCGGCTGCGTTTGCTGGACGGCTTGTTCAGAGTGACGCGTGGCGCGGTCGTCTTGGAGTGGAGCCTGTCGCTCCAACTTCTGCTCCGGTTGCTGTTGGAAAGGTGGGTGCGTGGCCACAGAGGATGCGTTGATTGAAGCCACCTGACCTCCCGGAGTCCCTGAGTTCTCGGGGCCGCCAGAGATGCCCGTCTCGTTCATGTCGCCCTGATCCATGTAGTGCTCGAACTCGTCCTCTTGAACTGCCATTCTCGTTCTGGAGCCGTAGCTCTGGACGCAGTCGTCCTTCTCGTGCCCGAACGTGCGGCACACTTTGCACCATGGCGTCCGGCATTGTTTCCGGAAATGTCCAACCTTCCGGCATCGGAGACACAATGGTGGCCGACCCGGAATTGACACCAACGCAGGGCCTCCCATGACGGTTACTTGGTGGGGGATGGAATCCACCGTGTTGCCTGCCTTCAGTTCGATCGTAACGGTTCTGGTCGTTGTCTCTATTTCTTCAAAACCAAGGGGGCTATGTTCGACAAATGTTTCGTTTCTCCTAAAAAGAAACGGAAGTGACGGAACTGACGATATCGCGTCTGATTGGCTAGAGGCTCAAATGACAATAGAGGGAACTTTCGTCATTTGATCCTCTAACCAATCAGAAGCGATATCGTCGCTTCAGTCACTTCCGTTTCTTTTTAGGAGAAACGAAACATTTGTCGAACATAGCCCCCCAGGTCGGCGCCATTTGTCCCTCGCGACTTTCTTCACTTTGCCGTAGCTGGTGAACGCTTGCACGAATGCTTCATCCGGAACCTTCGTAGGCAGCCAGTGTGCCTTGAAGGTCTTCTCGCTGGTGTTGGGGTCAATGACGACGCATGTTTTTTCCTTGATCACGAGTTCCCGCACTTTCACCATTTTTTCCTTCGCCAACATTTTGTGTAGAGTGAGTATCCAGACGTGATTATACTGGTAAGCACCATACCCGGCAATGTCCATGAGGTCGATGGCAGACTTCAGTGCGTCGGCGAAGTCGTCGATTTGATAGGGTCTCCCCGACGGGTCGCAGTGCAAAATGACAGCATTAAAAGAAGACCGACCTGTTGGCAGTGTGAGCAAAAGCATCCTGTATTCCTGGTGGGCGTTGTTTCCTGGCTGAACAGTTGATTCCCAGCTAGTGCTAGCCGTTATCGCCGCCTCGACGGAGCTCATGATAAGACGTCCGTCGCGCTCGGCAGCCGGAAGCCGAATCCCGCTCTAACCAACTGAGCTAGCAGGCCGGGTGGCTGTTCCGCTTTCGTGGCATCTTCTCCAGTCGGCTCGAGGAGTGAAATGAAGCATAAAAAAGGAAAAAAATTGTCAAGGTGCAGGCGAGCTGGTGTATGTTGATCATGATGTTTAAAATCCTGAGACTGGGAAGGAAAAATGAAGAAAAATTGTCAGACAGAAAAAGGGGGACAGGACAAACGTCTCAAATAATTTTTCTAATTTTGAGACGTTTTTCCTGTCCCCCTTTTTCTGTCTTACAATTTTTCTTCATTTTTCCTTCCCAGTCTCAGGATTTTGAACATCATGATCAACATAAAAAAGGAATGGCCTGCACAGGGTTCGAACCTGTAACCTTAGCGTTATTAGCACGACGCTCTAACCGACTGAGCTAGCAGGCCGTTTCTTTTTCTTTATTGCCTGACTTTGGCACACGTGAAAGATTTCAGAAGGCTAAAAGGTTAAAACCAAACCAAAGCCACAATGGTTTATGTACACAAGAGAACAGCAACGATAACAGCCGGATGACACATCCAAACACATCCAATCAGTTATGGATCCTTGAGGGTCGCCAGCTCCTCAAAAAGTGGAAAATAATCGGGAGGAGGTTGCTGCATTTAAAACACTTCCTTTAGGTAACAGATTGTTTCAACAAAATACGTAAGCGCAGGACGCACATCGACGTCTGCGTGTCTCACCGCCATACGACATCGCCACAAACTATGTAGGCCGACAAGCATGATCATGTCATATGGCACTAGATTATTCCCTCCCTCGACACAAAGATAGCGGATCCCATGAGGCGTTAACGGAAGGTCTTTTTTCAAAGTTCTTTGAAGCGTCCCATAAAAACACTGTGTCCCAGCAGTTGAGGAACGCATGCTCTATTGATTCCGGCTCTTTACACAAAAGACAGTTCACTGACCACGCTACAGGGATACCTTTCCTTTCTAGCCACACTTTAACCGGCAGGGTTTCACTATGCAGCTTAAAAAAGAAAGTTTTGGTGTAAGCACGGAGCAACATTCGCTTAACACGTTTTAAAACATCCTGCCCCTTTCCCGCGGTGAACACCGAACGGTACAGCGGAGTGGGAAGGAGAGAAACAATCAGGTCTTTGGTCAGCCGTTTGCGCGACACACTGGACAGATATTCAAGTGAAAAGCGAGCCACTAGAAACCGGTAGGCGGAAACAACCTCTTTCAAATAACCTCGCACATCGGAGCTCAGGTCTACATCTGTCGACACAATAAACTCGGGCAGCGCACTGCGCAGCCGTACCTGAATGACCGTGCGTAAAAAGCTGTGTTTTTGGTCCCTTAGAAAAATAAACCTGTTCACCAGTTGTTTGACAAAAAGATGCGACAGACCGAGACCACCATCTTTCACACGCAGGAAAAGGTTAGTTCGGCTCGTGCGCTCCCAACACGAGCCCCAAATAAAAACCGCAAAAACACGATGCAATCGCTGAATGTTGACTCGCGAACAATGCAACACCTGTAACAAATACCAGATCTTCGCGGCGAAAAAAAAATATTACAAACTGAGGCACGTGCAAAAATTGAAAAGCCCTTACCCCTCCCCCCCCCCCCCCCTTATCCGCCTTTTCGCGTAATGCCCGAGTTTGTTCACACCAAAATTCTGTGTTGTCACGGTACTGCTCTATCGGGACTCCAAGATAACGCGTCGGCGTGGTTGACCACGTCACACGCTCAAAAACATTGGGTTTTGAGGGCCAGTCACCGTGCCAAAAGCCCAGACACTTTTGCCAATTCACAGCACGACACGTCTGCTCACAGAACTTGACTGTTAGGTCTATGGCTTTCTTTACACTTTGTTGATTCGCACAGAAAATAGCTAGATCATCGGCGTAGGCCAAAATGCGAACTTCTGTGGCTTGTAAGTTGAAGGATCACACTAAGGCCGAAGGGCTCAAGAAAAATGCAAAAAGAGTAGGGGCGAAAGTGGGCATCCCTGCCGTACGGAAGAAAAAAGGGGGATGCGCTCACTCACACTCTTATTCACCACGAGGCTGGTGGCGCAGTTGTGGTAAGCCATGCGTAACCCATCACACAGCACGGACCCCAAGTTAACATGTTCTAAAACAGAAAAAAGAATTTCGTGAGACACACGGTCAAAACATTTCTCAAGGTCTACTTGAAGTACCGCTAGCGTTTGTTGGAAAGCATCGCAACACTCTAAAATACTTCGAGCTACATGCACATTAGTAACTATAGTTCTCCCCTTGATGCCACACGTCTGGTGAGGACCGACTATAAGGTTTATCACGCCTAGTAGTCGCTCCGCCAGAACCTTCATAAAAATCTTATAGTCAACATTTGTCAAGGTAATCGGGCGGTAGGCTCCGACCGAGCGGAGCTTTACTTGATTCTCGCTCTTTGGAATTAAAACGGTGTGGGTAAACAAAAATGACGGTGGTAAAACTTTAAGTCGGTACGCTTCGGCAATCACACAATGCAAGAAAGGAGCCACTTGGTCCTTAAACGTTTTGTAAAATTCGGCTCCCAAACCATCAGGCCCAGGCGATTTTCCGATCTTCAAACCATCTATTGCCTTTTCAATTTCACTTAACATAATAGGTTGTTCTAGTCTTTCCTTGACGTCGTCAACCACTTTTGGCACAAGCGGTAAAAAGAAATTCCGGAAATCACCACACTTGGGTGTGCGATAACTGAAGAGCTTTTTGTAATGATCAACAAAGGCTTGCTCAATACTCTGCTTATCGTTGGTCAACGTTCCCAGATAAAAACTTTCGCTGATTTCATTCTTCACGGCTTTCCATGCCAACCGCTCTTTTAGTTGGCATCTCCCCCTCAGATAAGCGTTTCAAACGCGCCCGTACGATAGCTCCCTGATACTGTTCAGTATCTAATGCTTCCAGACGCTTCTTAAGGCTTATAATATTGTCAGTAAAAAGTCCAGGGGATACACATTCTTCGCATAACAACTCTTTCAGCAGGTCGTTTAATTCACGCTTTACCTTTTCCTGTTCATATTTCAAAACACTTGAGCGTTCTATAGCCCTTATTTTCACATCTTGTTTAAAAAGCTCCAACTTTACCCCAAAATCGTTCCCTCCCGCCCTCGCCAACTCTTCTAATGTTTGGCGAACAGAATTAACGAAGTATTCGTCCCGAAGGTGCTTGGTATTGCATTTTCAAAGGTCCCAACTTAACTTTTTTTGCGTCTCTTTGGATGAGCACAGTGAAAACGAAACAAGACAGTGGTCGCTAAAAGACACATGATCTATAGCATATGTTTTACACGCTCTTAGCAAATCGGCGGAAATGTACACCCTGTCAAGGCGCGCGTGACTTATGCCCTGAAAGTGAGTAAACAGTAGAGCCCCCCCCCCCCCCCCCACTTGACGCGCAGTTTGCAACGTCTTCCAGACCGTAACTTTGAACTATGCCCCCCAAAAGTAAAGCACTTTCATCTCTAAATCTACCACTATTCGACCTGTCGCGAGGCGCGCACACGCAATTGAAGTCACCCATCAAGATAACGCTCCGATTGGTTTGAACATACTTATCAAGGAACTCAAAACACAATACGCGTTCATCGATTCTATTAGGCGCGTAAATGCACAAAACACGAAAGTGGAGATTAGACAAAGAAAAATCACATAAAACAAGGCGTCCCGACTTGTCACTAACCACTTTTTCCACAGTGAACAAAACTTTTCGCAAAAACAAAAGACACCCGCCGGAAGTTCCGACGTCGTGGCTTACGCAGACATATCGTGGCTCGAACAGCCACACCATGCTCTCCGTCTGGCCCTCACCCTCCATCTTTGACTCCTGAACCGCCATGATATCCAAATCGTGATCGATAAAAAGGCGGTTCAGCTGGCATTGCCGTCGTCGTGAACACAAACCCCGCACGTTTAGCGTGCCTACCTGCAACGATTTTTCTAGCACTTTGGGGTTTAAAGAAGCAGCCGGAGAGCACGGTGCTTAGAACGAACAAAAAAAAAACAAAAAGAAAGGAAAATAAACAGTACAGTCAAGGTCATAGCGACTCACTTAAGTTGTTCCTTTGTGCGCAGGCGCGATGCTGACCGCTCACGGTAACATCCCACCTTGCCGACCCACTCGCGTTCGAGGCGTCGTAGTTGCCTTTCGCCAGCGTGGGGGTTCACTTCGTCGAACCGCCTTTTTATCGTCCCGGCAGTGACGTCCATGGGCCTGCTGTCATCGTCACCGTCGTTCTCACCGTCGGCTCCGTCTTTAGCCTTGGCGTCGCCATCGTCCTTCGCTTTGGCGCCGTCGTCACCCTTGGCCCTGGTGTCATTGCCACCTCTGGCCTTGGTGTCGTCGCCGCCCTTGGTGTTCTCGTCGCCCCTGGCCTTGGCGTCGTCGCCGCCCATGACCTTGCCGCCGTCCTCTTCTGTCCTGGCGGTGGCACCAGGCCCTACAGGCTTCTCGGCCTTCTCATGCACGACGTCTTCGAAGACCTCAGGGGTCGCCTTGACTGTCGGTGCCGAAGCCGAGGGTTCTGGCGTCATCTCTACCGAAACCGCGTCGACCGCCGTGGCCTCACGTGGGGTTTCCGGGACTGTCACCGTTGCCGCCGACGCCGCTTTCTCAGCTTCGAACTCGTCCATGAGGTCGAGGTTGTCCGGCGTCTCATGGGTGTTGATGCCGGTGGCGCGGGCGTACGTCTTAACGCACGCCGCGGCCTCGTGTCCAAAGGCCCGGCACTGAGCGCACAAGGGCACCCTACAGTCCCGACGTATATGGCCTGTTCGGTGGCACCGCAGACAGATTGGCGCCCGGCCGGGGACGACGACGAGACCCTTCCCTCCGCAGATCCGCAGCTGGTGCGGAAGGCTTTCCAGGGCGACGCCCTCGTTCAGCTCCATCCGCACGACCAGCGTGGTGGACTCGACGTCAACGAAGCCATCAATTTTCCACCTTTCGCGGATAATCTCCTTGACCACGCCAAAGGGTTCAAAGGCGCGGCGCACCGTGTCCACCGGGACGTCGAAAGTGACCCAGTGAAGCTTGATGCGAAGCTCTCTTCGACTCGGGTTGACGACGAGACAAAACCGGCCTTTAACGTCCAAGTGACCGACGTCCAAAAGCTTTCCCTTGTCTTCCGGCGTGCGGAACTTGGGAAGCCAGACGTGGCTCATCTGGAAAGCACCCAGACCAGCCACGCCCGGCAAAACGCCCACCTTGTGCAACGGCTCTCGGAAATCCTCAGTCCGGTACGGTCGACCTTGCATGTCAGCCTGAAGTATCACGCTGAGCTTGGCAGCATCTCCGGTGGGTAGGGCAGGCAGTTGCAGACGGTAATCTTTAGGCAAAAAAGAAACACTCGTTTCACCGCGGCCGAAAACGGCCGCCGCCGCTTGCGGGGAGCGATTCATGAGCACGTCCGCTCGGGCTGATAGCCCAAATCAAAATCCATAGCCCAAATCTGAGCTAGAAGCCGGCCGGCTGTTCCGCTTTCACGGCGTCTTCTCCAGTCTGCTCGGGGAGTGAAATGAAGCAGAAAAAAGGAATGGCCTGCACAGGGATCGAACCTGTGACCTTCGCGTTATTAGCACGACGCTCTAACTGACTTAGCTAGCAGGCCGGGCGGCTTTCTCGCTTTCGTCAAATCTTCTCCACTCTGCTGGGGGATTGAAAGAAAGCAAAATAATGGCCTGCACAGAGATGGAACCTGTGACTTTTGCGTTATTAGCACGAGGCTCTAACCGACTGAGCTGCAGGCTGTCTCTTCCATTTTCGTCGCTTCTCCAGTCTGCTCTTGGAGTGAATTGCAGCAAAACAATGGCCTGCACAGCAGCGGCATAATTCTTTTCTTTCTACGTGTCCCAGGTAAAAATGTTGCAAGTTGAACCACTTGAAGTGATCCCACTTGAAGTGGTTTATCGAACAGGCACCACTTTGCAAGTGGAACCACTTCAAATGGGACCGCTTCAAGTGGGACCACTTCAAAAGGGACCACTTCAAGGGGGACCACTTCAAGTGGCCCCACATCACGTGGGAGCACTTCAAGTTGTCCAACTTGATGTGGGACCACTTGAAGTGAACTCATTTGGAGTGGGACCACTTGAAGTGGCCCCACTTCAAAAGAAACCAGCTGTGTTTTCCGTAAAAAACTTCATAATCATGTTTAAAAATGTCAATTCAGATTTTATTTGACACCTTTGATTAGCAAATACAAAAGCAAATGTTTCCTGAGAGTACAAATCAGCCTTCAAGTATTAACATTATATCATTTTCCTTTTTTTAAATTATATTAAGCACACGGGTCAAAAAGTCATTCTCGATTAACTTTACAAGGCCCCACTTATTCTAGTACAAAGCGACATATGCTACATAAAGAAAATCTGCAAGCTTGGGAAAAAAATTAAATTGCCTTACCTAAAAGCGACATTGGAACGAAAAAAGTTTGAAACAGCCGGTATAGGCCACAGATATCACAAAAATTTTAAATAAAAAATAATTTAATTAGAGCAATATTTACGGGGCGAGGTCCATTTTAGTTTGATTTCGTCTGTAGCCACTATTCGAAGGAAAATGTCAAACTAATAGTTACCCTTTTTGCAGTCTCCCATTTGTCTGGAAGGAGAAATACTCCTCGGCTGTTGTTTATGTAATCTTTCTTGTGTGTAGTCCCATGAACGACACATCTTTCCAGAGTATATTATCTGTGTGACATTCTTCAAATGGTAGCCACTTTTGAGAGCGACTATTTGGCAAATTGATGCAAACCGAAATCAGTCTCGAACCGTAAATATTACTTCAATTCAGTTGTTTTTTCTCCGATAATAACTTCTGTGACATATATATTCTATCCAGGCGGTTTAAAAAGTTTTTTTTTGGCATTGCAGTGACTTCTGAAGATGAAGTAAATTTATTGTACACATACAAATAATACATCAAAAGAAGTATATACATCTGAAATTCCTCTTTGCTAAGACAGCATTAACAAACAAAACTTTAACAATGATAGTGTCAAGAATCACAAAGTGGATGCATTTAAATATTCCAAAGTAGGATATAAAAAAAAATGAAAGCCATTTACAACTCCCTGTAACGCCGAATTAGAGCGCAGCTCTTGAGCAGGAGGAGGGAAGGGTACTGAGGGGGGGTCATGTGACCTCGGGGGGGGGGGGGGTCACGTGACCTAGGGGCGTCACGGGACCTAGGGCTGTCACGTGACCTCGGGGGGGGGGGGTCACGTGACCTCAGGAGGGTCGCGTGACTTCGGGGGGGGGGGGTCACGTGACCTCGGGGGCGTCGCCGGGTTGCATGCAACCCAGCGACTCCCGCGGGTTGCATGCAACTTTTACTGAATGCAACCTGGGTTGCACGCAACGCGGAATTACGCCGACAGGTTGCATGCAACCCAGCGACTCCCGCGGGTTGCATGCAACGCAGTTGCATGCAACTTGGACTGAATGCAACCTGGCTTGCACGCAACTCGCGTTTACGCCGACGCCGACGGGTTGCATGCAACGCGAGTTGCATGCAACCTGAGTTGCATGCAACCCGCGGTTACGCCAACGGCGACGCCGACGCCGACGGCGACGGCGGCGCCGCTCAAGCCGGAAACGGGCGCATAAGAGCTGCGCTCTAAAACAAAATTATGTCTACCTTTATTCACAAAAATGAACAAACGACACTAACTGCCACAGTATTAAAACCAAGAGCTCTTCACGAAAAAATGCATGTCCATGGAAACAATTCAAATAAACGTATCAAATCAGGAGACATCAAAACGGGTAACTGAGATAGGATAATGATTGCAGGATAGCTAAAGTCTGGGACAAAAGTTTCCGCACCACGGGAGCTGTAGCCGATTTACATTGCTGCACCCTCTGATGACTCGGCACCTGGCGACGAGACCGGCGCTTGGCGCTGTGCATTCTTCTATACTCGCAGGGATGCCGATTTCCTCGCCTGCGGCTCCCGTGCTCCGATTGTTGGTAAGATGCCGCGTGGCGCCGCTGCTCCAACCTTTACTGTTTATCAGTTCAGGTGAGAAAACGGCGAATGTAAAAATAAAGTTTATCATCATAAGCGATAACATTCAGACGGTGTTCAGGAAGGCATGGTATCACTGACAATGGATACTAGTTGGGTTGAGTGAAAAGAGCTGGCGAAAAATGAAAGCAGTTTACAACTCCCTGTAACTCCGAATTAGAGCGCAGCTCTTGAGGAGGAGGAGGGAAGGGTACTGAAGGGGTGGGGGGGTCATGCGACCTCGGGGGGTCACGTGACCTCGGGGGTAACGTGACCTCGGGGGTAACGTGACCTCGGGGGGTAACGTGACCTTGACGATGACGATCCGATGACGTCATCGGTGACGTCACTGACGACGTCATCAGTGATGATGACGATGATGATGCGGATGCCAATGATGTCATCAGTGACGTCACTGATGACGCCATCAATGATGATGACGACGATGCGGATGCCGATGACGTCATCAGTGACGTCACTGATGACGTCATAAGTGATGATGACGATGACTATGCGGATGCCGATGACGTCATCAGTGATGTCACTGATGACGTTATCAGTCATGAGGACGATGAAGATGCGGATGCCGATGACGTCACCAGGTTGCATGCAACCTGGATTGCATGCAACAGGTTGCATACAACTCGTTGCATTCCAGTTGTATGCAACAGGTTGCATGCAACCCAGGTTGCATGCCAGTTGCATGCAACAGGTTGCATGCAACCTGTTGCATGCAACTTCCGAAGGAACCCGACGTCCTCCCGAGGTCCTCCTGAAGGAACCCGAGGTCCTCCCGAGGTCCTCCCGAAGAAACCCGAGGTCCTCCCGAGGTCCTCCCGAAAGGACCCGAGGTCCTCCCGAAGGACCTCGGGACGACCTCGGGTTCCTTCGGGAGGACCTCGGGTCCCTTCGGAAAAATTTACCCATAATGCACCGCGCGGTTACGCCGACGGCGACGGCGACGACGCTCAAGCCGGAAACGGGCGCCTAAGAGCTGCGCTTTAAAAGGCACGCCACCGTAAACGCTGGTGAGATCTGCGAATCCTTCCTCCGCTGATTCGCGGGCGCCTCTCACCGCGGCTGCTTCCGAAGCAGCGTCACGCGACAGGTTGTCAACAACCGGAGCGCGGGAGTTGCAGACGAGGAAACCTGAATCCCTGCAAGTATCGCAGGATGCGCATGCGCTAAGCGCCGGCCTCGACGCCAGGCGCCAAGTCATCAGAGGGCGCAGCAATACAAATCTGCCACAGCTCCTGTGGTCCGGAAACGTTCGTCCCCAACTGTACATACCAAAGAAAAGCGGCGTAATACGCATTTTTTTTACATATGGCAGAGTTTAAAAAAAGGTGTTCTGGGTTTAACTGATGCATGCAGGGGTAAACCCTCAATATTCCCATTTATCTGTATCATTGTTCATATTGCACTTTCCGTAGACCCACTAACTAGGGATGGGCGAACAGGGCTCTGAACTGAAAGCTTTTGTATTTTTATAGCTCTTACAGCACAATTGCAAATCCATGGCCTACCAACTCTCTCTGTAGTGTCGAAGCTAGGAAATTCTCTGCACTATTCGATTCAGAGTGCTATTCGCTCATTCCAATTCGTAACTCACAAAAAGTTGTTTTAGATCCCCGTCTCTGCTCAATTCACATGTCTAAACGACTCATGCTTTTGCGCACACTTGGATCTTTTGCGACAGAATAGTAGACATGTTCTTGAGGGCGCCCTGTCACAGATATTCCTGTTTCGGACCCCCAGTATGTCACTGTCTCTGCAAGACAGCAGACAGCAGAAAGCAAAGTGTATAACGCACAGGTCACACATACAAAAAATATATGGAAACTTACCAATCACCAGGGCCACTTTTTCAGGGGTCATCTCCTTCCTTGCAGTGGAACCATGGCTTGTAATAATCTTTTGGGGCCAATTTACCCCCATAGGTTCGTTTGGCCAGCCCCCGACGACCCCAAATTGCTTCTGATATGTCCTTTGCTACCAACGCTGGCTTTGTGTGTCCCATGGCTTTCTTTGCTTGCTTGATGCCAACCGTCGGGCCCCTTTTTAAGTGGAACTACCGAAGTAGTAGAGACATCATTTAGAAGCAACATTGAATACATGTTAATTATATGCTTACCCTGCCACCACCGATGTCAGTAAAAGGAGCATGACCCGCAGCCTGAGGGTCATCCACTGAGAAGAGGCCAAGATTTCATAAGTAAGTTAGCCAAAATATTGAAAAGAGCACTAAAACAACACTGGTGCCTAGTCAACTTGGCTACTTTACCTATGGCTGATGGGGATCCCAAGGTGGCTCTTTCGAAGCTCCTGGGTTGGTCATCTCTTGGGGGCAAATCTAGTTGCTCAGCGTTGGGCACTTCTCGGGGTCCTCTGGCCAAGCTTACTGGAAGATTGGGAGGAGGTGTTGGTGCTCTCTGCACACTTGTCTCCGGGACGAGTCGATGTGTTATGCAGCCTGAAACATACGGTTCCCTCAAGTATTGAACTTTAAAAGTAAAACTGGGTAAATTTGTGGATAAGTTATCCATTGTAAATCATTTTCTTATCAATACTTCTGCAAGTCAAGAATGCTCAGCATATTATAGCATACATGTACTGGACAGGCCCTCGGAATTCTGTGAGCGGCAGGCCAATTACGACATATAAAACAAGTCTATCACATTAGACTGCTGCACTATAAATTAAAGGAATCCTGTGTGGCAGTCTAGTTGATGTTGCCCAAATTTACCACTGTTTAATCTTGGAATCCATGGGTCTTCTTGTTGGGAATCTATAAACAAAAACAAAAGTATGACCTACAGGCTACAATCCATCATAGTTAATACATATTACCAAATACTCTTACAACTATACTAAAGCTACAAAATACTCAGGTCATAAAATTATATTTCAGATGACTCAAAACGGCTAGCGAGATCCATATGAACACACTGGTGCCCTAATAGTTGAGGCTGACGACGGGAAGCAGACTGACTTTTGAAAGATGGGACAATTTAGATGTTACTTTCTTTACCTTTATACTAAATAGTATTTTTCTGTGCTCAAACTCGTAGGTAAAAATGGCGGAAATTCCCCACTGGGAACAGATTTTGTAGCCAACACCTGACATCTATAGTTTCTAAAAAAAATATATTATATCAGTTCAGTTTTGTTTCAGTTAATAAAAACTTGCCAGTATAAACTCATGGGCTCCTTACCTGGATGAACTGCCTGCACGTCTGGCAGCTGACTAGGCCTTCTTGACTCCAGTATCTCCTCAACTGAACAAATGAAAAACACTGCCTTAGTTTGGAAACCTCTATCGTAATGCAAACCAACATGAAAGCCTTAAACCTCAGTGAAAAAATAATATTTAGATTAAATATTGGGCACCAACTTCAACCAGGCAAATCATTGAAAATTGCGCCTATATATTTAAGAAGAGATAAGTTCAGAAATGTGACACCTCATCAGATGCATATGATGCCAACGTTAAAAAGTAAGCCATCAAAAAGAGATTAAGTATTCAAAACATTTCATATGCATGAAACAACACCGGCACGCAATCTCCAAAAATTCAATGATTAGAAGAACAGGCTTCTATGCAAACAGCTGAATGAATGAAGGCATACTTACTGGCTGTCAGCTTGCTAGCGATAGTCACATTCATAGATTCTATGATGTTGGGGAGTTAGACCTTCTTTTTGATGGCTTCCTCACAGCGGTTGCGCCAGTACCTCGCTTCGCTTCTAGCACGCTTCAGCTCTGACGCAGAAACGACATAGTCATCTAGTAATACCATTTGGTGGGCTAGTTGGTTCATGATTTGTAGAAATAAATGAACTGCTCAAAGAACGAGGACAGAGGTAGAAACGAGTACGACACACGGAGCGCAGACTCCGTGTGTTGGAGCGCAGACTGCGCTCCGTGTGTCGTACTCGTTTCTACCTCTGTCCTCGTCCCTTGCGCAGTTCATTTATTTCTACAAGACATAGTCATCACTGTCGCTGTCCGATTCAGTTGCAGGATGACGTCGTTTTGTACAGACCTGAGCAGTAACAAATTTAGAACATCGTGCACACAGAGTATCAAAATCATGTGTTAAATGCATACTTATGGACCATATACCTGGACGGCACAGGTGGCTTCATTTGTTTTCCTAGAATTTTCCAGATGCTCTTGAAGGATGCTCTGATAGGCAGAGCTCTTAGATGCCAACTGGTGCACTTTCTGCCTTTTCTTCTCCTAAAGAGTTACGAAAGTCCTGAAAGACTATAAGTTGCACTAAGTATAAATGAGTGCAACATACCTGTTTGGATGTTTGCTTCTGAGAAGCATGTGCCTCGTTCTCACTTCCTTCTCCAGTTTCAAGTTCTGAAGGGTGTATCACGGCCTTGCGCACCCTTCTGGATGCCCTCTTCGCTTGCAGTTCTTCTTCGGAACCTGTGTTACAACAAAATGTTACTTAAAATAGTACATCAAATATTTATGCAACAGAGTTTGGCACTCATTAGGTCGCAATTTTGAGATATATGAATGCAAGAACATAGTTTTCAAACCAAGAGCTGCTTTAGGATGGCAAACATCGCACAACTGAAGCCCTATGCTTTTCAATCTTACTTTACCATTTGAGAACATTTGTAGCATGCTCTCAAAATGTAAACGAAGAATAGTTGTGAGCTCACTTAAGTAGAGTCACTGAAGGGGGTGTATGTAAGTTACGCAATATACTCATACCATATGATACATTTTCACTGGAGCAGGATGGATGGATGGATGGATAGTAATGGCTATACCCTTTTGTAGTGGTCGGCAGCTTGTGCCACCTAGCCTAACATATTGTCATCCCTTCGTTTTAAAATTTGTATAAATTTTGTTCTAAAACAACCCTCTACCTAGTATACCCACTTAGTATTATTATTATTATTGCTATTATTATTATCATCTATATATTCACCCCTCCCGAGATCTTTTCTACCAATCTTCCAATCTCCTCTTTGTTACTGCAATTCTTTCCCCATCCATTCGTCCGTCCATGTCCGCATATCCCAGTGCCCCCTCCGAATCTGTCGTCATCCCCCCAAGAGAGCGGGGTGAAGCCCCGTGCATTTTAAAATTATATGTTTCATAGTTTCCCTTTCGCGGTTGCATACTTCGTAGAGAGTCTCGATTTCATAGAATTTAGCCCCGTACGTTTTCGTTCTTAGCGCCCCTGTTCTAGCTTCAAATAGCGAGGAGCTCCCAATGAGTTGCCGTATAGCTGTTGCTTCTTTTTTCTTTGCTTTTGTGACCTGTATACTGTTAACACTAACTTTCCATGCATTCTTTCCTACAAAAACCTCCTCTCGGTTTCTTGTACTCGCTTTTCCACGGATATGTTCTGCTCATCCCCATCTCGCTACATGTATTTAAATCTCAGTTTTCGGGTTCGGTCCGTCCACTTTGTGTTTAGGATTTTCATATATAGGTACTTGTATATCCACCCCGCCCACCGTGCATCCTCCGTCTCGGCTAGTGTTTGTTCAAAGTTTACTTCACTGATTGCTTCTCTACTTTTAAAAAAGATGTCCACCCCATATCCCTTTGTACTTCCTCCTTTGGTGTGTTCCCGTGTGCCCCCAATGCCAACCTACCTACGCTCCTTTGCTGTATCTCTACTCCTGCCTGCACATCTGATCCCATACATAATACCGCATTCCCGAATGATAGTCCTGGCACCATGACTTCCTTTCATACACCCAACGACTTCATATCTATTATAGTTCCAGAGTGCCCTGCGTTTCATAATAGCTGAATCACATTTTCCCTTCTTTATTACAATATCTTTATGTTCTTTTAGATACTTTCTTCCCTCATTTAACCATACTCCCAGATATTTGTACTTTTCCACGTGTTCTGTATCTCCTACTGTTCTCTTTTTTCGTTGTTGAAAACTATTATACCCGACGTGTCCCTACTGCTGAAATCTAGGCCTAGACTATCCCCTTCCCTGCCTTAAATCCCAATTAGTTTTTTGTATAGTCTCACCACTCTCTGATACGAGTACAATGTCGTCTGCATACATCAATCCTGACAATATTAGTTTTACTGTACTTCCTTTCTCCATGTATGTCAGGTCAAAACCTATATTGCACTGCTCTAGTCTTTTTTTCATCTCACTGAGGTATATTATGAAGAGGAGGGGAGGCAATGGGCAGCCCTTTCGAAGTCCTCATTTTATTGCTGCTGGTCTTGTAGTTTCGGCTTCCCATGTTATAACAACCCTGTTATCTGCATATACCTGTTCCAGAAACTTAACCATAGTTCCACCTAGCCCATATCTTTCCAGTTTTCCAGTTTTTCCTGAGTCAAATAGTCATATGCTCTTTTGATATCCAATGGTACCCATAATGACTTTTGACTAGTAATTGTAATCTCTATACACTGCGCGATTACAAATAAGTTGTCATCAAGTCGTCTATCGGGGCTGTTGCCAGCAGAAATTATTGACACATTTTGCTTGTTCCTTCTCTCTCTGCTATTTTGGGGTAAACGTCACATTATTACCACGCGACTAAGCGAGCGTGACGCAGAGTTACGCATTTACCTAGTGTTGGACAATATATTCCTCGCATAACGATTATGCGTACACTGGCTACTGAAATGAAATGCTGTCATCAAAACCACCAAAACTTCAGCCATATAAATACTACTAAAACACTTAATCACAGCCCAACATAGTTTTGCACTTGCACAGTTTGCGGTGCAGGTCTTTCCACGTGCAGTGTGGACTCAAGCCTTCTGACGAACAGCACGAGGATTTCGAAAGGCGCTCTTACCTAGTCCAGTGAGAAAATGCGGATTACGTGAGCATGCTAGTCGTTGCGAGCAGTGTACATGTGGCTGACATATTTGATATTTCCCATCAGTGGCTGCATAAATAAATTAAATGACCGCGACCACCACGCAGAAACGTTTCCCTTGAAGTCGCGCGTCCGCGTGTATTTTATGAATATGATCCCGCCCTCCTAATTTTATATATTATTTATATATAATAATTAAGTCTCCAATTACTTACTTGCCAGAAGCAGCACTTGCGAAGGATACGAGCCAATATTCTCGGAGTTTTCGTTGTCCTCCCATTACGTCGTGTATACTCCGTTCTTATCAGTCATTCTCGTTGACCAGATGAAAGTCCTTAATGCACCACACCGGAAACACGTACGCTTTCTGATCAAATTGTTTTAAGAAACAAACTAGCGCGAACATCGTTTCGACGATGTAATAGGAATTCGCGATTACCTAATCTCCACCAGAAAAATATTTTGGAATCTGCATCCGGAATGTCCACGCTGTGGTGACTGTGGATGGGATTGGAATCAGATTGATGATTAGGCGTGAGAAATTATGACCACATTATAACCTACATTTAAAGAAGAATACTATTACAACTAGACCAAAGACAACATAGACTTTTACTTGAAGTGTTTATCAAATATAAAGCATGTAAACGAAGTAAACGTAAGTTTCCCCCTTGATCAGTTACAGAGGCAATAGCCAACGAAATCCAATTCCAATTCAAAGAACTGGACAACTTGCTAGACAAAGCCACATTTGGTTCACGACGAACGTGATTTGGTTGAACTTCGGAAAATTAACGTTGGTTCTCAGTTTAATTAGAGCTGCTGGGCAAGATTGACTGCCTGTAGCTAACCGGGCTGATCTAGACTTCTGTAGACTGGACCGTGATCGTTTCGTGTTGTTTCTTGATTGGAACATGTTGTGAACGTACGACGATGAGCCTGAGCAATTGCAGAAGTCATACGCGATATCTTGAGCCCAACGTATGGGATGAACTGTTACCAAGATCAACAGAACACGAGATAACAAAAAGGGTGCTCGTGTCTCCAAGTGTTCCCTGTCCACGCCATGATTCGGGGTGCCCAGGCCCTGCGACTGCTTCGACTACTCGTGGAGTATCGGGCAGCAGCTGCGTAGATGAACCAAACAACCACTCGAGATCTGAAGGGAGTGGTCCGTCGCCCGTAGTTATAGACGATGATCCAGGAGATCACTCGACTGTTGAAGACAGCGCTTCGGCTCCCTACGATGAAGACGAATATCACTCTTCAACCAAAACTCACCCAGGCACTAGTTCTGCCAGCTCCCCGTTCTTGCTGGAGTTTGTGACCCCTCTTCGAGATGGAAGCTCCATGTCTGTAGGAGAAGTCCTTGTCCTCATCATAGACATAGCGATAAAGCATAACTTGGAATGGACGGGAATGGACGGCCATAGCGGACCTCCTAAAGTTCGGAAATATTCTGTTTGGAAAGAATGTTCTTCCAGAGAGCAAATACTTGTTCAGGAAGTCTTCTGGAGCTTCACCGGAAGAGATGCGGCTCCACTTCTACTGCCCTAGAGAGCCTCAATGTCCTTCTGTTTAGGGTGATGCCATCGTTTGTAGTACCCGATGTCGACAGCACGCGCTCAGAGGAAAAATACAAAGAAATCGCAGGAAACAAAATGTCGCTGTAGCACAGTCAGCGCCACGAGCATGAGCAGGGACACGCTCTTTCACGCGCTTGTGAACAAAAAATAAAAATAAGCGTTCGAAACGAAATGGCCAGATGTCATCACCCCAAGCAAAGCGCACATGAAGGCACCCTATACTGCCCTACTTGTGATCAACTGCTGACGAAGACTTGAGGAAAGCTACCAGAGCGCAACAACATATCGAGGACTTGTTCATTGCGCTGGTCGCGAGTTAATGGAAAATGGGAACTTTTTTGTTAGCGTACCACTGGATAAGCATTTCACCTCTCTCCTTGCGTTGCGGACAGTACTGTGAGAGAGTAGCTCTTAGTGTCCTTGAGCCGTAGAAAGGCACCAGAAAACACTGGTGTATCGGACATCACCTACGGCTCTTATTACAATCAACAGTGAGAGAAGCTCAACTGCAGAAAACAGCACCTGACGCTGACCATGAGTGCAGACGGGAGTCCAATGTTTAAGTCGTCAAACTACTCCATCTGGCCCGTGCACTTCACTCTGAACGAGCTGCCACCACATCTGCGCTGGCGCAACGTCATTTGTTTTCTCCTGTGGTACCGCACAAAGCACCCGAATATGACGCTGCTCCTTCAAGCGTTCGTCGACCAGATGAGGGAGCTCTCTAGGGATGGGATATTCTGGAATGCGGGTGGCCAAGATATACATTCAAAGGTACGTTTCTACATATATGCTCCTGACACAATCTCATATTTTATTTCTTTGCATTACATTTTGAGTAACCTTCGCCCGAAGGTTTGCTGCTATGCATTTATGCCAGGAGTTGCTTTTTATTTCTTTTTGTATAGCCTCTGGATGAAAAAAAAAGACGAAGTCCCAACTTCTTTAATACAATCGACATCTGATATGGAAACACATTAATACATCTTGGACATAATTGGTGGAAAGAAGACCTCAGTAGCTACCTCACCAGTTCAGCTACTACTTCTAATATTAGTTGCTAGGAGCACTTATAAAATGTATTACATTGTTCTGAAGTTATTGGAAAACCATTTATATGCAACTATAAAATGCGCCGAGCTCATATTCTTTGGCGTCTCTTACTTTTTAGTTCTACTGAATAACCAGTGTCGCAGACGCTCCAGCGAGGGCCTCAATGCAGAACTTGGTGCAGTTCAACGGGTACTATGACTGTGCTTGTTGCTTACACCCTGGAGTTTCTGTTGAAGGTACAGTCAAATAAATTTATTCTTTGAAGGCTCATTCTCAGTTGCTAGGCAAGGCACTAATGTCCATGTTTCATTGCGCAGGCTGCGTGAAGTACACGGTGACAGTAGCTGTTGATGACAGGACAGAGGCTTCTATGATGTCTGATATGAAAGGTGCAGCAGCGAGGAGCCACGCCGTAAACGGGGTTAAGGGGCCATCGCTTCTCATTAATGTTCCGGGATTCGACATAGTTTGGGGTTTTCGGCCCGACTATATGCACTGTGTCCTCCTTGGTGTTGTGCGTCAAGTAACCGACATCTGGATCTTGAACGTCGGCGAGGAACATTACATAGGGGCCCCTAGGATGTTAGCTGTGGTGGACCAGCGGCTCCAAGGTCAGAGGCCGCATCTGTGCTTCAATCGTCCACCCCGGTCTATTCAGCTCAGGAAGTATTGGAAGGCGTCAAAATGGGAGGCATGGCTGCTTTATTACTGTCTGCCGTGCCTGAGGGATATCCTTCCAGAGGGGCTTCTCGAGCATTTTGCGCTTCTTGTTTCTGGATTTTACCTCTTGCTGCGGAACCATGTCGCGCTGGAAGACGTCGATACAGGCACTACCAAGATCACAACGTTTGTCGTGCTGATGCAATACCATTATAGAGAAGCACAGATGACGTCCAGTGTTCACACGTTGCTGCACTTGCCGAAAAGTGTATTGCTGCACGGCCCACTCTGGTCACTATCGTGCTTCGAGTTTGAGAACAACATGGGGCACCTTCTATAGCTGGTGTTCTCTTCGAATGGAATTCTGTTCCAAATCCTATCCCGCATACTCTTGAGGAAGAACTATCATTAGTTGCGATCCATGGCCCCCGAGGAAGTGAGGAAGGAGTGCTCCCAAAAATGCGTCACAGGGAAACAGAAACCAGGCTTTTTGGGAAACCTCAACAAGCCTCTCAAGACGTGACAGACTTTGTACTGGAGCACCTGACAGGAGTGGACAAAATAGAGGAGTACCATTGTGTGTCTGTGGGTGGATGCATCTTCCACAGTGAACAATACAAGCCTTTAGCAGAACGGGACTCCACTAGTATACAGCTAGGAGACGTCTACGCGAAGGAGGAGAATATAGTGCGTGTTTGCAAGTTTGGTGTGAGCTTGGAGCTTTTCGTTATCTCTCATGTGAACCAGGTCGAAGCAATGGGAGAGGTCGATCA
This sequence comes from Ixodes persulcatus, assembly GCA_013358835.2. Taxonomy (NCBI): domain Eukaryota; kingdom Metazoa; phylum Arthropoda; class Arachnida; order Ixodida; family Ixodidae; genus Ixodes; species Ixodes persulcatus. The sequence continues at coordinate 10,399 of JABSTQ010007118.1, read as the reverse complement.
CCTAAGCGTGGCGTACAAGACTGCTCAGAAGAGCTTGCATCCACCGTCCTAAGCAGTTCGCCCATGCATGTACCTGCAGACCGACGATACAGAGATTTTCGCAGCATTGTGCAACCGCTATGGTTCATTTTAAACAACCTTCAGGGTGTCTCCCAAATTACCTCTTTCCGATCCCCTGACTTTTTCAGGTCATTCCTGACTAATTTTATAAAATGCCCTGACCATTTCTTTGGCGAACGAAGATCTTTGACAAGCCTATTGGCATGGCAAACCAATAGCCGCTAACCTTGTTGTGCTTGTGGCTCTTTCCATTTAATCAGGCAGCGGCTTTGCACTGTCTCGTGACATTTCAGGCAACGCTACTGGCACTGCCATGCTGATAAATGGCAATCTGGTTTCATTGCACACCGCCACGCCACGTTCACTGGTAGTTTTCCTCCCATTTTGCTAACTCTTTGGTGGTTTCATCGATATTTCCCCGACGTTTCTTGATGATCCAATGTTCCCTGACAATCTCAGCTTTTCCAGGTTGGTAGACACCCTGACCCTGTTACGTGAGGGTAACAGGTGATTTCACATAGAGAGGTACCACTGAACGCCCCTTCTTTATTTGCTTAATGGAAAGTAAACTTCGACTGTAGTAAGTAACGTCTGCCCGCATTTTCAACCTGCGCGTGAAACAGGGTGTACATTACCAGATTTCCTTGGCTAAATCAGAAACAATGACCAGTGCAAGTGGCACAGCAGTGCAGAACGAGACGCAACAGTCGTGCGTCGGCATGGTCGTGCTGAATATTGTCAGATATGTGATCCGTCAAGCAAAGAAACGGCCAGAAAATTTGATCGAAATGGTTAGAGAAAACCTAAAATAGTCGGGGATTTTTAAAGTAGGTGCGAAGAGTAACGTGATTTCAAAGCGATCATGAGCAGCACAAATCTAATTAACTGCCTACTACAGTGCATAATGTGCTAAAATAATTAGATTAAACAAAAATATATTAAGAAGATTTAGGCAGTCCTGCACCCTCAGGTTCATATGGTACACAATCACATGTTTTAAGCAATATATCTAGTTGTACAAAGAGCATTCTCAATCTCACAAATTCTTGTATCACCAAAAACCACCTCCAAATTCTAATCTTTTATGAGAGATCATTGTAAGATGCTAATTTTTACTTTGTCTGCATTCTTTTTTTTTGTGAATATGGTGGGTTTATTTTGTCCTATATGAGTTGCCCCCTCATTGTTACATTGTTCCTCTTGTTAGCCATAAATTGTATATATGCTAGTAATTATTCTGAAAATTGTCCTGGCGGAAGTGAAACAAAGATATACCACTTAACAAACAAGGAGTGTGTTTGTTGTCATTTTGGGAATCATCTGTTTAGTTGACAAACAGAAGTTTTACTATCTCGCCAAATTGAAGTAAAGATATATTCAGAACTTTGAAACCATTCATTTGTTGTCTTTTTTCGAGTCATTACAAAGGTTTACTTGACAAACTGAGAAGGTGTACTAACTTGCAAGTCTGGTAAATCACAAACATTTGCCAAGTTTGCCTTCGGTTAATCACTGTCATAAAGGCAGAATTAGTTGTGGGGAGAATCCGTCAAGGGGTGCAGTGTGCCATGTTCTCCGGTGCTCATCTGATGATGGGAGTCTTTTCGCTCCTTCCATTGGCAGCTCCAAGGAAACCTCTTGCGTCATGCAGAGAGCCTTTCTTGCTTGTTGTTAGGAGCTATAACTCCCCAAAAATATGAATTCCAGATTTTTCTGTGTTGCAAGATTCACTAAAGTTGGGCATAGCATAAACTTGGAAGCAGTCGGAAAACAATTGCAGGGCTCCGTTTAAAGACTGCCAGAACGCCCAGCTCCAGCATCTGCTCGTTTCCTTTACCGGGCTCAGGGTGGGGAGGTGCACGTGCATGCTCGTTATGAATTTCAGGAATATCGCGCAAGAGGTGGAACTTTTTGAGCAGTCTTAACCTTTCACCGGCTAGAGTAGCTCGAAGTGTACTAGGAATGACCAATGTGTCTACCAAGTGGGACCACTTCAAGAACCACTTGTATCTACGTGGTCACAACTGGACATCAAGTGGGACCATTGCAAGCACCACTTGCATCCAAGCGGTCACAACTGGACATCAAGTGGGACCACTTGCATCCAAGTGGCCACAACGTACTGGACATCAAGTGGGACCACTTCAAGGACCACTTGCATCCAAGTGGTCACAACTGGACATCAAGTGGAACCACTTTAAATCGAGTGGGACCACTTGAAATCCCACTTCATATTTTCACCTGAGGTGTGTGTGTGTGAGGGGGGGGGGGCTGGTGGAAGTACTCTTCATGTGCGCAGCACACGGCTTGTCTTTTATTGCCGGGGAGAGCTTAAGGAACACAGGCTCTTACCGACTTATTATGTTCGCTTTTCTTTACGATTCGGTCTTCGACATGTGTATGAACAAATACTGCGTTCTCATTTCTGTGGTGCGATAACTGCGACATTTGCGTCACGCTGCGCGAAAATACTTACCATGTTGCATTCTGTTATATTTCGTCAAATTGTGAAGAATTTCTGGCAACATTGTGCCAACGGTTCTATTTTAGTTTCCAATACGAAACTTGCTCCGGCGTCGCTACACTCGTATTTTTACGATAAGCTTGCGCGAATTATCAGAACTTTTGGTTATCGCTTAGAATAACGTCTGACTTCAGTTAATTTTCGTATCCAACATGACTGAGTACTCCAACGTTCCCTTATATTTTCATTGGTCGTGGTTTGTTCTGGCGTTTAGCGATCTCTCTTGAGTCTGCTCCTCACCGTGTAGGGTTGAACTGCATTGAAGCATCACCAGAAAAATTGATAGCTCCAATTTTGTTTTTCCTGTGCAGCCATGTGGTAATGTCTAAAGCACTCGTTCACGGCGGGATATCGCACATCCGCGCGTCGGACATTTAAAAAAAAAAGTAAAAATTGGGAAATGTTTACGCGGCTACATATTTCTTCAGTAAAATTTGCGAAATAAGGCTACCGTTCGTTTTTATCATGTACTGCAATTTGCTGACAAATTGAATGCATCTTGTGTCGTGGTCGTGTTTCTTGCGTTTACGTTTTTCAATTTCGAGATTCCCCTTGTACATATCATCTCATCATCATCATCACTAGACGTGGCACCGCGGGCCTCCATGGTACGAGCTGTCGCCTTTCCGCGGTGCCACGGCTCTCCTGAGCCAATAAAGATTATTATTATTATTATTATTATTATTATTATTATTATTATTATTATTATTATTATTATTATTATTATTATATGGGATTCAGAAACGGGAAAGAATGATATTGAAATTTGTTGTGTTTGATATGATTTGTTCTTCATATTTCATTAATAAAAAGTGTAAATAACGGTCGTGATCGCGGAAGTAGTGAAATTTATGCCCTGAACGGCATAAATTCGAGCAAATTTTTGTGCGTGGTTTTTCAAATTGTGACGTCAGCCACCATCTCGTTTATATTTACAAATAGACCTAGCCGTCTCTTCTCCATTGCAGTCTTCTGTAGCTTAAATGTTCACGAAAAACTATTAACAAAATAATATTTTTCCCGCCGCGAAGAATTATCACTACACATCTGTGGTACCATGCAAACACGTTCTTCTCTTCATGTAAATTTGAGGCATCTTCGCAGTTTGCGGACAAGAACGTTGTTTGTAATATTGTTTCATCTCGACCAAATTTGGCGTCCATATATAGGGTTACTGAAATAACCAGAGTCAATCTAAAACGGGTCTTAAAAATCGGCGCTTGCACGTAGCAATCCAAAATTTTCATCAAAGGCGTATGGCGCAGGTCGATTTTTTTTTTTGTAAAATTGCAAAACGCAGCTCCCTTTCTGCAAAAATAGGGCCAATAAACTTACCATGGTCAAAGGTGCATGGTGACGCAGACGACCGAGTCGAGTGGTGGGGCGCGTTTGGCACACGTATTGATAGATGGCGTCGGGAGCAGTTTCGGAAGGTGTAGCCGACCAGCGAAAGAAAGCAGATGACACGCAGACGAAATCCGTTAGCAGCAAGAATGCGATCGGTATGTAACCGCATTTTGCTCTTTAAATTGAAGTTTTGCTTTTATTGCTCGCGTTTTTTTTTACCACCAAAGGTACTGTACAAAAAAGATTATGTTCATTTTAGTAGATCACGGTCGTCGCGATCAGTTTCGATAAGCAGGTAGAGCCTCCTTATGGTGACTTAATTTCTCGTAAATGATAAGTATCTTGGCTATTACGTAGGTTTAATTTTTATGCTTAATTAACGCGTCTAAATATTCTCCCAACTCTTCGTGGAATGGAAAGAGTCAGTTAAGTTTAATTGAAAATTAACTGAACTGGGGTCAGGACATGAAAAAGATTATTCTTGAAATATAATGATCATAGGTTACTTAGTATTTACACCAAGTTTTGCTATTTTTAGAGGTCTAGGAATTGGAATAATCAATTTACGAATGTTGATCATTTTCGCCTGGCGACCAGGCAACACTGCTCAAGTTTCTCACACCGTAGTGCGCATAAACCACGTGATCATCGTATTTAGTTAAACGCTCTTTCATTCAAGGCGCCCCCGTGCTCGCCTCGCCACGGTACGATCGCACTCTCTCTCGCGCTTCTCGGCTACTCCAACGTACACTCGTACACTCTTGCTCTCGTCCCCTTGCCCTTTGACCTTCCATCCTGCACGCACGTGCGCGATCGTCGCGGACGACGGCTAGTTTGCCCGTGACGATCTCGTCGTCGTCGCTGGAGCTGGGCGCCAGCCGGCCGAAGTCAAAATGATCAGGTTCTAACATATTTTCATAACATCGCATCTACGATCAGTGTCGAAGACTCGGAGTGATGCCATAGATATCACCGTCTGGAAACCGTGTGCTTGGAAAGTGGAAGGTAAACGTGGATGCTTAATCGCGTTACGCCGACAAAGCAGAGACTGCGAGAGTGTGCGAACGGACGCCGCGCGTTGGGCGAATGACGTCATCGACTGAAAAAACATGGCGGATTATTTTTCAGTCGCGTACCTGTCACCTAGCTGCGTTCGGAGATTTGTGTTTGTAATTTTTTTTTCCTTGTTCCTCTTCTCCAGGAATTATTATTGTTATTTTTATCCCGCACGCCTGTACTTTTGCATGGGCGGATCCGAGGGTCCCGCGTATACATGAATTTATTCACGAAACTATCCGCCATTTTCTAAACAAATTGAGAAGAAATATAAAAAGATGCAATGGGTCCTAGTAGCTTGGTTATCTCTTTAGAAGTTTGACTTGTTCTAACCCCTTTAGTGAGGTCAACTGGACGTTTTAAGAGCTAAATTGCCTTCGCAATTTATTCATGTTTTGCCGTGGATGTTAAAGAACAACTCCGCTTCATTTTTGTTTTTGAAAAACAACGCAGTTCTCTAGTAAGACCGTACGTCAAATATGACGATGTTGTTCTGTCTTAAACGTCTCTTAAACGGTTCGGCAAACTTTGCAACTCGCCAAATTGCCGAAATTGGCTGACTCGAGCGGGCCAATTGAGGCGGAAGCAACAGAACAGTCAAGGCACGGGCGTAGCAACGTTGAGCGAAACGTTGTCGCCATTGTCTCCTTTCGCTTGTTTTTACTTCTCCGAGCAAGCCTAACCGATGACGTCGGCAACGTTTCCTCTCGGCGCGCCTGCGCAGCGCGCTTCTTTGGGGCCGTCTGGCCGCCCCACCGTGGTCGCGCCGTTACCGACGCCTTTCGTGTCACAACCGATGTCGAAGCGTAGACATCTGGGCGAGTTGGCGATGCATCGGAACGAGAATGCAGCGCAAACAAAACGACGGACCAGTAGAGAAGTATACACAAAGACAAGGCGCTGTCGGTGTAGCAGATCGTTAGACGACGTCGTCGTCTCACCGTCCGCGATTATTGTCATCCGGTGTTTCGTCCACACCACGGGCACTACGTGCGCGGACTTGTGCCGCGGTTGTTCAGACGTCGTCCAATGTCGTAGACACCAAAAACGTGTTGAAGACTACTGTGCGGACGACACTTGCGCCTGGCACACACCTGCCCAAATTCCGCCCGTCGGCGCGAAGAGAATCACGTAACATCTCGTACCACGTGATAGCCTTGTTCTTGGCGGCTCGAGGGCAATGTTGCCGGACGGAACCGAAGTTTCGGTTTCGATTTCTGCGCGTGTTTAAAATTGGATTTAAAAATGTATATCCCATTCTTCGCGGAGCAAATGACGTAGTGCCGTTTACTAGGGCTTTTTTCTATGCGAATCACTCATGATCCCGAAATCTTCGGAATTCACCGAAGTTGCCTGGTGCGCGGAGGTGAGAGTGCAAAGGGCCATGCAGTTTAGTTAGACAGGAGAACACACAAAGGTTAGGATAGTGTTCGCACGGAAATTAATAAGAATAAAGAGTATGCTTGCGCTCCAATTGCTTTTTTTTCGTTGCTCCAAAATGTATTTTTGTATACTTATTACGAACGCTTTTGGGCGTCGATTAACAGTCGCGTCTGAAAAGCAACAGGTTTTGAGCATTCCCTAGCTAACCGAATTTTCAGCCTGGTTGCCGAGTCATCGGGTGGCTGAGCCAATCATCGGCAGCTCGGAAGCGACGCGTCGCACATGATTGCATCTGGCGTGCCGGCATTTAACTTTTTTTTTTTATTTTGCGGGGGATGCATCGAATACGTCCGTGCTAGCTGACATGGAGGTCTCTGCGGAGACTTTCGTCAGTTTTATTTGTACGTAGCAATTTATTCATAACAAGTGCCACCCCTATCTGTGAAAATAATGAACTGGGTCTGGCATCAACACAAGGTCACTTCTGTCTCGCCAGTTACGCAACTGTAGCACGAAACTATAGCATGACTGTACTTATGTTTTTCGGTTCCGAAGCAGGATTCTCTCGAGGCGCACAAATTTTGAGCAGCAAGTTAGATGAATGTTTAGCTGCTGGACATCAAAAATTTGAAAGCAGCGATACGCAACCTTGTGCTGAGGAGCGGGATGCATAACGGTGAGAACATTGGTGGTCGCTGGTTACATGTGGCAAGCCGGTCGCGTGACCACTGCGAGTCGGAAGTGTCAATTCACTTATATCGGAGAATTTATCTTCTCCGACCATCAAAATGAGAAGCGTAGGAAGTGTGTGTAGACATCTGCGGGCAATGGATTTCTTTCGGGTAACGAGAGCCGTCTGGAAGGGGAGAGGACGGGGAGTGGGGGGTTTAATTACAAATGCAGGGCACCTCAGCATTCCTCCAATTTTAATAAGCCGTTTCTCCGCCTACCAGAACAGATTTGCTTCATCCTGTAGAATAGGTTGTATTTGCTTTTTGTACCACATGCTACCAACGCTCACGAAAGACTTGCAAAAAAAAATCATGAGCCATTCCACTCTGTGAAGGTTGATGACCAGCGAAGCTGTTTCGCACACGACACAGACGTGACAAAGAATTTTGAACAAAGGTACAAACATATTTATTGTCTTGATCGTTGGTCATGGTAACGAAAGGTACGCACACCCATTTATTGTTGTCTTGATCGGTGAACATTATTTCACGTAAACGACTATAGGCGCCCCGAGAAGCCGGAGAAAACTAGACCCACGCGACGGGAACGCTACCACGGGAGAGCGGAAGGAAAGGAAACTAGGCACGCAAGCGCAATTGGAACTACGACGAAAAGACGGCGGTGCGAGTAGACATGGCCGACGCGGGTCGCACAGTGGCAAATATTTAAGAAACATCTATTATCTACATGAGAGTCTACCGATCTTGAATATTGTGTCTATTGATAACTAATCTACTGAATAAGCCTATTGCTAAATTACCCAAGCATCAACGAGAATGCAGGAAATGGTGTTCCACGCGTTGCACGTGCTGGCGTCAGCAGCAGTAACTGTTCTAAAGCAAAAGCATAAACGAAATGGCATCTTACACGCGCGTTCGTCAACGCTTTATTTTGGTTATTTGCTTTGAATATTTTATACGGGGAAGGCGTGCGCGTGCGGTGATGGTGTCTGCAGCAGTAACTGTTCTAAAGCAAAAGCCCAAAACAAATGGCATCTTGCACACGCGTTCGTCAACGTTTTATTTTGGTTATTTACTTCGTATCTTTCATACGGGGAAGGCGTGCGCGTGCGGCGGTGCGAGCCTAGAGGTTTTGTTGACGCTCATGAAAAATCCACGGATCCGTAGCCATAGACAGCTATGCTGTAAAAGATGGAAGGCCCGGAAAGATATGTGCTCACAATTTTGGTCGTGCGGGCCGATGCCTTCCGAAAATGGAGGCACCAGGGAGCAATCGCGGGGGAGATGGTGTACGCATGCAAAGAGGCTTTTTTTTTTTTTTTTAAACGTCCATAATAAAACAAAAGTGCGACGAGATTGGATATTCGCGTCGACATGGCCGTTGCCTCAGCGGTGCAACAGTAAGGTAATCGGCTTTGGATTATTGTCTCCGGTGGGTTCTGCGAGGAAGGAAATTAAAATCTGCGACTCACTCCGTAGGAACGCTTCTCCACAAGGCTGGCTTTCCTCGGAGGCACCTCTCGAAGAGGGCAGCATGCGGAGCCTGGTTGATCGCGGCTTCCTTTTGGAGCGACGATTCCATGGCATTCATGAGCGCAGCTAGGCCGTCCTGGTATACCGTCCTGTGGCGGCGCCCGCACACGTGGCCGTAGAAATCCTCGCAGGGCTGCGCCTCACCGCCACCGGACCTAAGGTAGCCTTCCAGCCAGCGGCACCCGGAGCTCACGCACAGACGGGGCAGGTCCTGTTGATGCCAGGGAGCCTTCCATATCTGGGGTCCGTGAGATTTCATTAGTCAAAGGCGTTCATATTGTTACGCATCAGTACGCAAGGTGCCTGATCATCATGCGGAAAAAAGTGCGAAACAGAGGGTTGCCCATTAAGCATGAACACGACAACCTATGATAGCCTCCGTGTCTAACTTTTTGTGTAAGTGGGTGAGTGATTGTAGGCGTTTAAAGGACATATATTTTTACTTGAAGGCGGTGCAAGGTGTGTTGTGCGAAGACGAAAACTAAAAGAAGTAAATGAGAAGGGGTAATGTGAAAGGATACCAAATAATAACGTTTGGAAAAACAAAGCACGCATCTTTTAGAGCACGAAGACAGTAAAATGGAAACACATACTTAACGGACTAAGCGAACCATTCCAGAACTTTCCATATTTACGAATGTTTCGCTTCATGTCTTGGGTGGCATTAAAAGTTTCAAAAAATAATTACGTGTTTCCGGCTACAGGGATTCAAGGTCTGGCATTTCTCACTGAGGTCAGGGCAGCATCACCTATAGGCTACACCCAAGTGCCATTTGTGCTTATTGTAATGTATCCCGGGGCGAAGCTCAAGCCACGACACCGAGGAGCGTCCAGATGTGATTTTAATGGCGCCTGGAATTGCAATGCCCGAGCACCCGTCCCGTGCCCCAGGTCCGTTCTCTTGAAAAGCACGGGATAAGCGCGTGTGCCCGGTGACGCCATCTCTTGGCCACCAGCTGATACATGACACTTCCCCCTCACTTGGATGAGAACCCGAATCTTTCTGGCGCCCATCGCACGCGAGTGCTGGTGCGTATGATCGGCTGGGTGGAACATGAAGGTCCTGTAGGTTGTGTAGGAGCAGTAGCCGGCCCTTGAGGGGTGATTGACACCTCGCAAGGCTCCATGGCCAAGTCCCACACAGGTGAAGGTGTTGTAGTCGTTCTGCGCATGGCGTGAACTTCTAGGTCGTATATGTTCCATATGTCGTCGTGTATGCCCCTGATCGGTGTCGATCATCCAGGACCGAGGGCCCAGTCGTCTAGTGATGGTACCCGCCATCCATGTGCGTCCACTTGGAAACTTGCGAATCCACACTGCTTGTCCCACCAAAAATGCTTCCGGGACTGTCGAGCTCGTGGGTTCATAGTTGGGTCTGTGGAGGAGTCTCTCGAGCGGAGACGGCAACTCTCGGCCAAGTAGCATCCACGCTGGAGTTTTTTCCCGTCGCTGTGTGTACGGTAGTGTGCTGCTTGTATAAAAGGCGTGCCAGCGTATAGTCCAACGTGCCTTTTCCGCCCGTCGCCAACGCCTTCTTTAACTGCTGGACCATTCGTTCAGCTTGGCCGTTAGTTGCAGGGTGATAAGGGGCAATGGTGGCCGCTGCGATGCCGTTGGAGGAGTAAAAGCTCTTAATTTCTTCCGATACAAAGGCGATCCCGTTGTCGGACATTACTTTCCGTGGTATGCCAAAGGTCGCAAACACGCTGCGCAGTTCTGCAATAACCGTAGATGACGCCATATTCCTAACTGCGCGAACTTCTAGCCATTTGGTATCGCGTCCAACAATAAAGGTAGACTTGCA
>JABSTQ010007117.1:0-30141 GCA_013358835.2 Ixodes persulcatus | reverse complement strand
CAGCAATAACAATATATTTCGCTTGCCGCGTCAGACATGAGTCGTAAAGCGATTCGTTTACACTTTTTAAATTTGTGAATGCAAAAACATGAATCGAATATAAAAACAAGAATCATAAAGCGAATCCTTGCACTTTTTCTAAATTGTCAATATTTAATACCGTATAAGGTTCCCAAACCTGAGAGCATATTCAAGGACAGGCCTAACGAAGGTTTTGTATGCAGTGAGTTTTATATCAAACGAGGATTGCTTTAGATTGTGCTTCAAGGAACAAAGTTTACCGTATGCTTTGTGATTAACCGAGTCAACATGGAGATTCCACTTCAAATCAGCCGAAAAGATTAGACCTAAAAATTTTTACGCAAAGATGCCTTGCAAAGGGTTGTTACTAAAATGATGTGGTAAGGTGGTTTATTGAAGAAAAAAAAACTTACATGCTCTAAAACTTTGAAATAAATAAAAAAATAACTGGGCGCCAAACTTTCCTGGAGAATATCATTTGCACACTTTCCAACATTGAGGAGCGATTTCCAAGTCGTGCACCACTCAGGCAGCCTTTACAAAACTCTGTTAAGTAATTGTTGATCGTGAACATTTTTAACTTCGCTAAATAAGATGCAATCATCGGCATAAAAAGGCATATCAACGCCAACAAACTCTTCAACGTCTGTAATGGAGATGAGAAATAAAAATGGTCCCAAGGTGCACCTAAAAACATCTTCTGGAACAGAACGAGCCTCACCCAGCCAAACGAAGAGACGACGATCAGTTAAGTAATCTTCAAGCCAAGAGGTGAATATAGCGTAATTCAGTGTAGAGTAACTAACATTGTTGTGCCGTAAGCTCTGACCGTTGTACAAGTTCTGGCAAAGCAGGGTGTGTTCAGATAAGGACGGTCATTCGGGTGTCATGCCTATTTGTTGTTGTTGTTTTTTTTTTCAATCGAACGTTTATATGAAGTAGAGAAACATGTTCACACAAAAAAACGGACCTTACTATTGAAAAATATTACCTTGATTAAAGAACTTATATCGCGTTTTGTGGGAGGTGTGACAACGATTTTTCCAATTGCGTATAGACGCAACTTTAAGGGCCATAGGAATTAAGAATACACCTTTCTACATCGTAAAAGTGTTTAAGTGTAAAGCGCTCCTAGTGATATATTTGAATTCGATAAGTTTGTTTTATTTATGTCTTTATTTCAAGTAAAATAAACTCACAGGCTTGTCCTATTGCATAAGTCTTTTATACTTATAAATTCGGCAATTTTTTGACCGACTGCAATTGGATTTTTGAGCTGAAGCTTTTTGCACGCAATATTTAATAATTTGTTTACATTTAACAAAACGTTAACGCTCACCTATCGTCAGAGTTTTTCTTTTTTTTTTCGTGTGCCCTGCATTTTTTTTAAATATTGAAAGGCTATATACTAAGTCAAAATTGTGAAATGCTTGTTTGGCAATAAAAAAATAACATTCATCCTAGATTTTCTCTAAACTTCCCTCGATGAACCCTTAAAAACCGTAAATTGAAAGTCCGCAAAAACATGTTAAATTATATTATTTTTGATTAGAAAGAGTAAACGTTTAGTCAGGTCTATGCGCCGGTCAATTACCGTTGGAGGGTTTCTGTTTAAACCCGAGCAGCGCATCCACAGTGACCGTTTTTTGTCGCATCATCAGCCACACACCATAAAGCAATATAGAGTAAACCCGCGTTTATTTTATTTCTGATGTGGTTCATATTGCCTAGGAAAACTGAAATTTGCGGCGCGTTCGGTCCTTAGGGTGTTGTACTTGGTTGATGGTTCTGCAATGCGCTACCTTCCCGGGGCAGTACTAATATATGGGTAGTCTGCTAACAAAATGTTTCGATTCATTTCCCTATATATCACTCTACTCACTATCAATTTACAATATACAGTAATATGCGCAACGAGTCATGTCAGCCAATTCAACGTATCAAGCGACGAACCGCCACTGCGCCCGTTTTGAAGGTCACGTGACAATCAAACCGCACAAGATCTAGTTGTATGGCTTGTAACATCCTCTGTGGTTCATTGTAAAGTAATAACGTGCGTGAGCATAGGAACGTAGTAACATAGGAGCTTAAGAACGTAGGAGCATATGAAACAGAGCATTGCAGCGTTGCGCAACCGCGCAATGGACACATCTGGTGTCTGCAACGTCACTGCACATCGGGTAATGTTTACACCACGTAAGAAGGCTCGCGAACGATAGCGATGCTGACGGACGTCTTTGGCACGTGCTCCATTCAATTATACAGCAAGAAACGTGGACGGCTTCAGGTCCTGGTGGGCGCCGTGATGATGTTCTTGTTCCGTCGGGCATCACCTCGTAGTTCAGCTCTCCGAGGTGACGAAGTACCTTGTATGGTCCGACGCTTCCATTGCAAATGCATCGGTGTGGGTCAGGAAGAATATTACTTGCTTATGCAGAGTGCTAGGAGCACCTACAGGTGCTCAGATTGTATCACCTGCTCAGCCATGACGATGACGGGCGTGACGAGGAATCTACAGATGACGCTGCTGCCGGGTCTGAGGCGGTGGTGGAGCGTGACTTTGTTCGTCTTCTGAGTAAGAGATCCTTGAGACTGGGCGTCTTGACCGCTGAGGTTAAGTGCCTCAAGGCTGAAAATGGCTTCTTGGGCTCTGAACTCAGCCTGCTGAACAAGAGAATGCCGTAACGTCTGCCTCTTGCTTCGAAACCTCAAGACATGGTATGCAGCGGCCGCGGTAGTGTCTTTTGGCTCGTCCGATGGGCCACCTTTCGCCTCAGGAAAGTTTCTGAGGCCTTCTATGGTCGAGGCCCGAAGCGCTGCCCCGACGTGCAGAAACTGGGCGGACTCCGACTCTCCCGCCATTTCTCCCCAGGTTCCCGGTGCCCGACGTGAGATTCGCTCCACAGTTCAGGCAATCGGACCTGGTGGATTCACGCTTGTGCATCGAAAGCGACGTTCTCCGGCTTAAACTGCAACTGGGAGGCATGAAAAGGTACTTGCGGTACCCCACCTACCGTCTACCAACGCACTCTTTGTGTCTAGGTTGAGTCCGATGGTTACAGTGTCTGACATGGAGGATCTTGTTACCCCGTTTTTAGACAACAAACCTGTTACCGTTACCAAGCTTCAGTCGAAATTTAACTCTCACTCCTCGTTCACCCTATCGGGGGACCAGTCGGTGTTCGATAGTTTGAACCAGCCGGGAGTCTAGCCTAAGGGCTCAATATTTCATCAGTTTTTTTTTTTTTGGAAAGCTGGACAGCTCGCGAGTATACAGGCCCGCATGTGTAACAAGTGAAAATTTTGCGGACGATTGAGGTTTACTATCGAAATACCCGAGGCTTACGTACTAAGTCGGATGAGTTTATGTCCAATATACTGCTGAGATCTTCTGAAATAATCTGTTTGCCTGAGACTTAGCTTTGTGCTGGCATTTCCAGTCTCAACTAATTCCCGTCTAATTATGTTATGTATCGACAAGACAGAGATTATGATACCACCGGAATAAAACTAGGGGTGAGGTTCTCATTGCTGTAAAATCCGTAGTTCAGTCTCACCGAAGGAAGGACTTAGAATCCTATTCAGAATGCACCTGGGTTGAAATACCAACTAGAGGTGGTTTTAATTACCTAACTGGAAATTATTATTCTCTCTCCTCCTTGATGAGGCAAAGTTCATAGCACACTTCGAAGCCCTTCAAATAACCATAAACTTTTCTAAGTTTCGGGTTCAGGTGTATGGTGATTTTAATTTACCTGGGATTATCTGGGCAACTAGTACTGCTTCCTGTACAACGAGCGTGACTTTGATTAAAGCGTCGGAGTTATTATTATTTGCAAACTTTTTTAAGTTTTTCCCAGTATAATAAAATCGCGAATGCATGTGGTATTGTTCTTGACTTGTGCTTATCTAACTCCCCGCTTGAGCGGACAATGCCGACTGATAACCCAGTTGTTCCTGTTGATGTCTACCATCCGCCGTTTATAACAAAAGTTTCCTTATCTGGATCGCCAAGTGCGAAAGAAAGTTCGCTTGCTTTTTGTTATTCCCGGAGAGATTATTTTGGTTTATACAGATTCCTTGAACAGTACGACTGGGCGGAAGTCTTAAATTATGGAACAGTCGACTCAGCTACTGAAAGATAAAGTTCAATTGTTAAAAACACACTTAAAAGTGCTGTGCAACGATTATAACGTTGAAAGAATTGGCATCTTCTACTTTAGACATTGTTCATCTTGTCACAAAGGACAGAAAACACACCTCCTTCCTTTGATATGTTGCGATTCCGCCGCGTAATCGCGAGGCAAAAATTAGAATATTCCCCGATCTGCAGCCGCGAGCGGTGGCCATGAGAAACACGCGGCGTGACGTCAATGGGGGTCTTGTAGAAAGATAGCAAGTTGTGTGAATACCTGCTCGATAAAAGGTAACTTTTCTATAAATCTTGTCATTCCAACATAAATATAAATGCCTCAAAAACCTGGTATCATCGACAAGACTTTTATTATAGACAGTTTTAGTGGCGCCATCTATCCTAGGTTCACAAAACCGTCAGCTCTATCTGCTACCGCGAACTGCCGACTGAAGCCGGAAGGGGAGGGGGACAGAGCCGGACGGGTATGACCGGACCCGGACGAGACTTTCCTCCTTTCACCCTATTGTTCGCGCTGCGCCCGCCAACACGTAGTCACGCGGTCGCGAGCGGATGAGTTCTCACGGCTCACTGATGGCTCTAGAGATAAAGCTTCACCGGAACCCCGCGTGGCCCCCATTGACGTCACAGCGGACGTGACTCGGAAGATGGTGAAGGAGTTGAGAGGTGGCCGAAAACCTCAATCTGTCCATTTTTTAAAATAAAAACTAGGACATGCAGACAAAAGCGGTTTTTTGTTCTTTACTTCAGAAAGGTCTAGACACTGACTCCCAAAGTATTTAAGCAAAGCACTGAAGTGTTGCACAGCTCCTTTATTATTTTTGCTCTGAAACGGCTGGCATGCCCCTCCTAGCTGGTTTTCTAGAGATTTAAAGATTTACTCACGGAAAAATCTCCAATATCATCGATTAATATAAAAAGACAGGACTAAAGGTTTGGTATCAGGAATCAAATATTTATCGACGCCTGGTTAAGCAGCTGTTTAAGCAGGACAAGCGTATGCACCTTAATAAATTTGAAAGTAGTTTGTCTAAAAGGTCCTTACGAATTTCGGAGATACGCGAAACAACACCTTCGGGAAAAGAATTGGAACATTTGCCTTTGTGATGGAGCTGGGTACAAATCTTTACCAGCTGAAGTGGCAAATCGTTTTGCTGACTTTTCTAGTTCTTGCTACTTGCCTGAGCAGTTGCGTAACATTAATACCTCAGATGTAGAACGCAATGACTTTTTGTATTGTTTTTCTGTCGACATTAAAGAAATAATCGAAGCAATAATAATAATAATAATAGTCTTTATTTTGGCTACCCCAAAACAACCACATCGGTCTTCTCCTTGGTACACCAACACAAACAATAAAACCAGTAAACAAAAAAAAATCCTAAACACACAAAAGTTTAAGAGACAATTGTAAGATTATCTAAATGACGATGGTACGTTGTAACAGCTGCAGATATATCAAGGTGAAGTAGAGCGATAGCGTTATATAATGACTAAATCCGAGAGGGAGGTGAGGCATTGCACAGTGAGTGAACATAGAAGCAAACAAAATGTCTGGTTATGAAAGTTCACCCTTTCAAGAAGTTGCGAAGAAAATGCACATTAGCAACCTTGTGCAGAAAAACAAAGTATCGAACAGATCTCCTGGTAGACAGAAGTGAAAGTGAAAACATTTGAAGTATCTATAGTAAACATTCAAAGTATCTATAGTAAACAATTCGGATAACCTTTATTTGAACATTTTCAATTGTTTAAGCCTGTCTCTTAGATATCGAGTTCCATATGACAAAAGCAAACTCAAGTCGTGACCTCACTAGGGAATCGAAAAGGCGGATCAATGGAAATGATTGTTTAAAATTACGCGTCAAGCGAGATATTATTCCTAGTACTTTATAAACATTTCCGACGAGTAAAGACACATAATTTTTGAAAGGCAAAGCACAATCAACACACACGTCAAGATTTTTTACGAGAGGTACACGTTGTATTGGCCTTATATCGCCCTTATATCGCTCGTATTTCACGAGATAAAAATTACTTACGCATCGCAGAACGAACCTCGTATTGCTGTTCAACGACGACTATCTGGCCACTTTGATACAAAATAGTGAGGATCCTAGGAGCCGTCAAAGTTGCGTATAGATGTTCAATACGATTTGTCGTGCCTGACTTCCAAAGGATCCTATGGCGAAGACAGTCTTGAGGCGCCTTGGGGACGACAGCTTCAAAGCACATCGCTCGGCCATTGCGGGCCTCAAATCACGCGGAAAACCCATGTGGAATAAACATGCTGAAACTGGATCGCTGGAGGACGGTGTGATGCAGTAAAAGAAGCTCCAATGTTGCACGCATGCATTTGTTTACCCCGCGCATTGCAAGTAATAAAAATACTCACACGACGGCCCTCTTGTCAACATTTATTTTATAATTCATTCTTAGCATGAAATGAATAAAATATTGTAAAACGTGTACGCAAAAACAAGTTTTGTCTTGTTTGATCTTTTCTTTTCTGGGCTAAATTGAACTGCGTAGGGAGTGATATTTGCAAAGTTGTGGACCGTCCCACAGTCTTGGGCTACGATCGGACCCAAGGTGGTACGAAGTATAGCCGACAGCCACCGAGGTAACCGAAGGGGAGGGACTGGGACGGCCGCCACCTCATGAACAAAGAGTATCGTGCCTTCCAGTTTCAGACACTACATACTGATGGTATTCGAGAGAATAGCCTCCAGCGGCGGAAATAAATGTAAACATCTCTCGTGTTCCGCCGCTGCGGAATTTGATTTGGCGGCAGCGAGTTTGACGCAAGTGTAAAAGTGCCATTAGGGGCTCTTTAGGGTTTCGTAATCTCTACAATCGAGTACCTAGCCAGCCTTTAGGGTTTCGTAATCTCTACAATCGAGAACCGAGCCAGCCTTCTGTCGTCTAGGATCAGCAGAATCGCTGATCCTAGACGACAGTAGCATGTGAGTTAGGTCGATCATTTGGTAAACATGTATGGTCACTTCGTTTTCAATAGAAGTCAGAATTGACGGCAGTGTTCAGAATTGCACCAGTGGTTGTAATCGGTTAAGTCTTGCGAAAATAACGAGAACAGCTTGACTTTTTGCTTGGCGGAAACATTTTGTTTAGGAGTACTTCACTTTTTCTACCCTAAAGCAGAAAGGTATCAGAATAAAAAGGAATTGAAACGCTCTGAGTTATCACTTTTAAGATTATTCAGACTTTAAACCATCTTCGATTTCGTCATCCGTTATTTACAAGTACTTTCGCATTAGTGTCCGCGTGAAACGTTTTAAGGGTGTGTATGAAGTAGCCAAAACTGTTTGCCTCATTTTTGTTTCTCTTAGTATATCAGGAATTGTTTTATCAATAATCGCTGCTTTCTGCGTCCGAATGAAGCAGTCGCCGAAATAAAATATTAAACAGTAAATATTTACGTAAGTGCATCTGCGGGTTTTTCTTCATAAATACCGGAAAAGCTCCAATGTATATGTAAGATATCTGGCGCCAAATTGCCATACCAAGTCACACGTCTATGCACTGACCAGAGTAAAGCAGCGTAAAACGTGGGAGGAAGCACTCAAAAGCGAAATATTCAGTTCAAGCAAGTGTAACGTATTAGTGATTATCAGCTTAGGAAATGCCAACTTTCGAATCGCCATCCGGCGAGTGAATTGTGTGCGTTTCCGTTCAGATGGAAAAACAACTTCTTTGAAGGGCGTATCTCGCTACAATGTTTTAGAAACAAATCAGTGGGTTGCAATCAAAGCTCTTTCGTGGTCTTCAGTGGAAGCTCTAGTATTGCTCGTTACAAGTTGACAAACTTTGCGGCTCTGATTAGGGCAACTAAAATCGAAGATTTTAGAAAGAACATGACGCCATAACAGAATTAACTACAAGATGCCTTGCTTTGATATAAAAATCTACTCTAAAACCTGGTGCACAGTGAAAGGAGACATTATATCAATCATTTTGCACCCCTTGCACGGTTACAACGGAAGCGCACCTAAAGGGACTTTTTTTCTCACCGGTATAACGCCCTTTATACACTCGTAATACAAAAAAGACGTGTAACACTGCTCTGTATGTAAAATAGTCGCATTACAAGATCTTCCTGTTCCTTATTTATGCCGAGCATCTTTTAAATGGCTGTCCATGAGTTATTATCTTGAATATACATTATGATTCTTTATGTTTTTAACCTTTAGTTTTATAAGTTTACTCAGGGAACTTCATAATGACATAGGTTTCATTTAAAGTAGCACAGTCTTTTTTCAGAAGTTTAGAGCTCACCGCGCGCGTGGCCGGAGCGGCCTAGCTGTATTGCAGCGGCGCACTTATCATCGGCGCTCGCTGGCTGCGAGGTTTTTGAGATCGAGGGGCAACTTCACTCTCGCGTCGCGCTCGCCTTGATAACCAAGTGGAGCAAAATAGCGGTTGCGGCGTGCGTCTTTCCTCCGCTCATTGCGTGCTACTGTAGTGCGGAGGAGCTGCCGTAGCAAGTGATGGTTCGCTGATCCGGCTCATTTGATAAATGAAGCACCGCCAGCCGTCACACTGAAATTCCGTGTTTGTCTTCCGTCTCCTTACATTAAACGAATTGTTATGTTCTGCGGTGGATAAGAAAGTTTCGTCGCGTGTTCAGGGTCGAAATCATGCACAATAAAAATGTATTCATTGGACTTCTCCCGCGGTACTATCTTGGGCGCGGGTTTTACAACGAAGTAAAGCAATGTCAAGTCGAGCAGCTTCCGGCCTTGTAGACGACAATGCCGATCAGGAGAAAATCCTTTCTTCGCAAGCACTACTGTCTGTAGCAGACGTCCAAGCCAGCAGAGCTGCAGAGGCGCAATGAATGCACTAATATTGAGCATCATGTCAACCCTGAACACACGACAAAACGTGTTTATCAACCGCGGAAGATAATAATTTGTTTACTGCAAAGAGAGGGAAGACGCACCCGTAATTTCGCTGTGACGGCTGGCGGTGCTTTGTTTATAAAGCGCAGGGGCCGCGCCTCATTACTTGCTAAGGCAGCGCCTCCAAACTGCAGTAGCACGCGACGAGAGCAAGCAAGACGAACGGCGCACGCGCTATTTGGCGCGACCTTGTAATCAAAGCGAGCGCGACGTGAGAGCGAAGTTCACCGTCAATCTTAGAAATCTCGCAGCCAGTGAGCGCCGACGATTAAGGCCCGTTCACACACTTGCAACCGGGTAGGACCGACTGAGAGAAGACCGGTTTTCAAGCCTCTTGCGCCGGCTTAGGACCAGCTCCGCAACATCGCCTCCGGTGCTAAGCCGTCGAACGCGGCTTAAAACCCGGTCTTGGTCCTACTCGGTTGCAAGTGTGTGAACGGGTCGTAAGGGCGCCGCTGCACGGAAGCGAGTTTATTTCTTTTAGGTTTTTGTTGCATGTGAATATTGCTAGAAACGACAGCAGAGTTACTCAAATGTTCGCAAAAGTCAGTTTTTGCTCGGAACAAAGCATGTGCAACGGGCTTGAAGCATTTCCCTGCGTGATCAAGTTCAAAGAAGGACAGTTTCAGAATACGGGAAGGTATAAATTACCCACCTGAGTTTTGGTTCTTAAGAACTTTTATAAGCCTTGCTTCAGCAGAAAACCAAGAAATAAGTGATGCGAATATCAGCGCTTCGACAATAATCCTCATGTTGAATCTCTTAGAATGGCAGACGACAAAGTATTTTTTTTTTTACTTCATGAACCCCTTTTTATGTATGTGCGATGCGGAAGACCGCGGCTCTTTTCATTAGTAAAAACTTTAAAATTTTAAGCAGCTGGAGTCATTTTCGTCATTATGACGGTTTCTTTTTATTTCTGTTGGTGTCCTTCGTTCGAACAATGACGCCTATTTAAAAGGAACTGACGTTGATAAATGTTTCCAGGCGGAGGTCATTTTCATATATACGAAAATTACTTCCGCGTTCGTTAACGTCATTGGAACTAAAGTTTTACAAGTAGGCTTTATCCACGCCAAATCTGCGGTACTTATACTCCAATAAAATAATTCAGTTCAGGCAATTTCAATATTACTCATCAAGTAATGAAGAGCTTGTTAACCATTCTATGTTTTTACTACGAATAAAAAATTGATGTTGGTGTTAGATTACTTTGTCATGAGATTTATAAAAACTCCCATGTTCTTCAAATACACAACAAAGCGATAGAGCTTGCACATTCTGTAACAGAGATCATACATGGTGTTAATAATATTTTTTATTCGTTACATTTTTTTAAGAAAACGTAAAACCTACGGCATTGTGGCTTGTGCAGATGAGCTGAACACCGAGGCGCACACTACGTCAAAAAGGTAATGCATCTAAAAGATGCGTAATTAGCTAAGATTCACTAATTAACTTTTTATTAGAGGATTTAGAGCGCAGGTTTGGATTCTGATATTGAACCCAAGAGAAACATCTGTATAAGAAATGTCTTTGTCCAATAAACGCATATAATCAAATAAGTTCATATAAGACCATACAAGAATATTATGAGAACAATATTGTATGTTGTTATATGATCTCATTTGATGATTAATGCTTATTGGACAAAGAAATTTCTTATACGTATAAGATGTTTCACTAGGGGAGCCAGGGAATGTCGATGGGTACCCCAGTCTTAGAAGTTCTGAATCGAGCACGGGTTCAAGCTATCCATCGCCAAATTTTACTTTGAAAACTGTCCGAAGCCAGAACCAAACTTGGGAAGCGCGCCGGAAGGACTATTCCTGTTTTTTACCGAAGGCCCACTTGGTTATGACGACTTTCCGTCACTTCTTTTTCATGACAGCTCGAAATAGCTCATAGCAGCAGGCGCTCCGACGCTGGTCAGACATAGAGAAATATAGTACTACGTAAAGAGTGGCCACTCAAGCCGTTTCGCGGCCCAGGAGTTAGGGACTCTACTGGCCGTTAGTATGCACAACAGTGCCACTTCTCCTGAACATTTGTCATATATATAATATTAATAAATAAGTTTGTTGTATAGAGTAAACTTTTAAAATTATTACAAACTTTGAAAACTTTCGAAAACGACTTCAACGGCTGTGGCTATGGCTGCGGCGCTACGGTTGGCTTCGGAGTCGTGGACTCGACGGAGGGCGGACAGGGGCGGATACTTCGGCTGCTTGGTCTGTGTCTCTTGCCTCGTTGTGTGGGTTGAGTTGGTTCTGCGGCTTGTTGTCTCGTGCTGGTTTCTAGTCATTCTTCCGTTGTGGTCATGGTATACGGTATACGTAAGAAGTATTGTGACTGTAGTTTCTTTGTTGACGGACATTTGCATTCGGTCACTGAATTTAGAAGCCACTGGGCCAGATTGTTCTTCTATTGTTGCTGTATTAGTCACATGGTCACATGTGCAAGCGCTTTTCATGGAACTTGGACGGTAATTGTTTTAAATGCCCTCCATCATATTGCACTTGTCGCTGCAAGTCTCGCTGTAATACAGTACTTTTATTTTTCAGTGTTGCACTGTTTACGCGTTATTCATACATTTTGCATGTGTATTTTTATTTTTGTAATGTATGAATAACATACATCACTCATCGTCTTCAGAGTTGATGTTTGTTTTGCTTGTCATAGTTACAAAAATAAATACTCTTGTGTGTCAATCCCTGGTGTCGTCCTATGTCGTCCCTTCCAGAGATTTAGCACAAATGTGAAAATATCCTTTTCGGTGTGCGGTCAGTTTGAATTATATGTAGCGCTGGATGACTTTTCTTCTGCAGTACAATTAAGGTATACTTATGAAACAATTATATTTTAAACAAAAACCATGCTAGTTACAATAACACTGACTCGTTCAATTAGAGGACGCATGCTTCTGCCCGATACAAAAATACCGCCAGAATTCGCCTTGAATCCATTCATTCATCTGGCCAGCGATTACTGCGTGTATCCACCCATTCAACACTCAACTAGGGACTATACTGGCCGCTGGGTGCGCTCGCTGACACTAAATTGGGCCGCTGGGGCCTATGGAAGTGTCCGCTCTTTACGTAGTACTATATTTCTCTATGGGTCAGATAAGGTGATAAACCAACTTAGCAACAGTGACAATTTTGTTTTCTTTTTGTTTATATTTTAAGCTGTCTTGAAAGTGGAAAAATAATACTAAAAGGGCAGGGGGGGGGGGGGGGGAGGGGGAGAGAGACGCACATGAAACCAACTTGTCACGGTCGTCAAGTTAGTTTATCGCCTTTCATGGCCAACCTAACCACGTGGGCCTCTGGTACGAAACGGGGGTTGTCCTTCCGGTGCGCTTTGGGCCTTTAGTTTCGGTTTCAGAGAGTTTCTGGAGTAAACTTTGGCGATGGATAGTTGGAACCCCTTGCTCGATCCAGGATTTCTAAAAACTGGGCTAGCCTTCGACATTGTCTACCTCCAATTTTGCAATATAAACATGTGCTCTTAATCCTCTCATTAACTGCTAATTGGACACTTTTAGTTAATTACTCATTATTGAGGCGCACTATCTCTTTAACCTAGTGTCCGGCTGGCAGTATAACTCTTCTGCACAAACCGCAATGCTGTAGGTTTCACCTTTTTTTTTAGAAAATTATGTGAATAATAAAAAAACTGTATTACAATTGCCTACTTTTTGCGATTGGTTTCAAAATTATTAACTACTTAACTACTTTTTAAGTTAATATAAAATATAAGGGACTGTGATTGCAATTATCTAATATTTTGGTAACTTGTGTAATTTAGGTAAATTTCAGTTTATTTTTTAAAGATTCTTATATAACTTAATGCAGTATTTCAGAAGCTGTTGGTCACTTGTTTTAATTCAATTCGTTTTATTGTGGTCAAGGTACAAATACATTTTACTGAGAACACAAATAGACCTATAGCCAATTGGCTAGTTTGGGTTGATTAAATTAAGGCGTCTGAGGCGTAGGATACGAAACACGGGTTAGTAAGAATCTATGAGGAAGTACTACAAACAGAAATATACAAAAACGAAATTAGATGAAATATGCAATACACTTATATAATCACAGGAGGAATAAAAATATTTAAAACAAAAAATGGTTATGAGTGTGAACTTGATTTAAGAAAGCAGAAGGTAGTGTTTTAAAGCATGACTTGAGTTATGTGAAGATCGAATATCATTACCCAAGTAGCACAATACACCGGGCTGGGGCCGGGGCGGTTTCGGTCTGCCGGTATGTCCTCTTCGGGCCGGGACCGCCAGCGCCTAACGAGGCGAAAATGACCGGTCCCAAATGCCAGATCCGTCCAGCAGGACGAACTCACCGGGGTCGCGGCATCGGGCTGCCAGTGCCATGTCCTGGCACGCCGACACCGGTGTCCCGCCCTTTTCGCGAGAACCCCGGAAAGTTCCCAGGGACGCCGACAAGTTCCCGCGACTGACCGGATTCTGGCATTGAGACCGGCCATTTTCGCCCCATGGGGCGTTGACCTGGCATGCCGAGACCGGTGTCCCGAGAGGTTCCTTCCACAGGCCGTTCTGGCCTGTGGTGCGTGAACGCATGCCTAGCTGGTAAAACGCCAGTGACACATCTATCTGTCACCGTACGGAATAGAGAAGGGAACATACAAAATTGTTACCGTGAGGTAGTTTATTGTCAATCACTAGGGAGCAACTGCTCGGCATCACCGGGTGGGAAAATAGCAGGCTGGATGAAAGTGGCTGTGTCTCCAGTAAGGGGAGTTTTCATCACTCTTCGCACTTCCGAACCAGAGAGGCAACAGCTTAGCTACTTCTCAACCAGGTTGATAATGCACTTCGGAAGACGAGTCCTTAAATAGAGCGCCTTCAAAAAGCATCGTTCGATGACACAAATCAGTTGAATAATAGGGCAAATCAATATCTTCAATACCAGTTGCACACAATGCACCGGTCACTGATAGTGCAGAAAATACTAATATCAAGTTATACTCAAATGGCCCGAAGAGAGGGTCCCGTTCAACAGTGCGACAGGAAGGAATCCCAATGCTTGTGGTTTATTCATGTGAAAAAGGAAAAAACCCAAACAGTGGTAGTCTTTAGATATACCAGCCGCCCATGTAAGAGCAAAACTTTTCTAACTTTTGCCTTATCTCAAGACCTCTGCATTAACCGTTTTAGAGGAGTGCTCTGCGCATGGGCAGGCTCTCCTCACGAAGCAGTGAAAGCCATAATTACAAACAGTGCAATAGTTATGTTACCTCTCCTGCCCCCTCTTCAACTCATCTGTCCCTGCATCAATCAAACAAATTGTCGTTCTGCCCCTAGCAGAGCATGGAAATTCTAGGAATGTCGGTAAAATAATTCACACCTGTGTGAGTGGCGTGCAATGTTAGTGAAGGAAAGGATTGTACCAAATGAAAAATAGGAAACTAATGTCAACCCCAAGCCTATGTCTGAAGGCTTTTTTGGTGTGGTAGATAAGCACAATCTAATAGTTAAGCTGTCTCATGTATTATCTTCTCATTCTTTTGGCATGGTGTGTTGCAAGTTTTAATGCACTCAGGAAGTGAACACTTCTTTTATTTGTCTCCTTTTTTACTTTTGTGGCTTGTTCAGAGTACAATATCAGACTTTAAACGCTACTGTTTAAAAAAAAAAAAACAGTAAATTATCACTTTCAAACATCAATGCCAACACCATCTTCGTTTTATATCGCCGCTGTCTTGCTTGTTGACGGGTAAAACATTGATGCCATGAGAAGAAAGTGTTTGAGTCCTTTTTGAATTATGTGCACCCTGATCTCAAAACTGTAGCACTATTCATGTCCGCCGCCTTCAGGAACTGCCCCAGTACTGATTGCATTTTAGCTCGCTTTGACTGATTGTTTGTAGAGAGGCTATGAATCTGTGTGACTTGCATGTGTGCTTGCACTTGTCTCCCATGCCTGCAGACTAAAAGCTAAAGTAGTACAGGGTCTTTATCATGGTTCAGCGAGTTGCCCATGGACCGCAGAAGTTAACTGATTTTGATAGCTAGTGGCTATAAGAAAAGAAGATTTTTCGTTTAAATGATTGATCTTTCATTCATAAAAGAAGTAGTAGGCCTGACAATTTCATGCCCTCAAGCCATCCAGGTTTCATTGGAAAGAAGAATGGCTACAGTGATAGCAAATGACGGTTGTCGATTTGGCAAGAGAAAATTGGGCAAAAGATAGTTTGGAATTTGAAAACACTCTAGGGGATGTGATTGTACTCCAAACATGTCACAAAAAATTAAAATAAAAAAAGAAAATTATAGTTCCTTTGTGGATTCAAACCAGTAAGACCCTTGAGCAATAAAATAGAAGAATCATGTGTTAGGGCATTTGACTGTTGAAGAGGCACCTATGTGTCAGACCAAAAGCCCTCTATGAATCACAGTACCCCTATTAATGGAGTGTATGCACGCAACACTCAGTGTTATGTTTATGTGAAGAAGGTATATTGTCTTCGATTGACCTTTCACCTGGAAAATAACACAATAAGCATACGAAATTACCACCGGCTTGCACCAAGAAGTAGCCTCTGTAACACCCCAGTAACCGATTTTGTCTGAAATTTACAATGGGATGGCAAAAAGAAAACTGGTCCTGCAATTCAAAAATTGTGATTGGCAATTCGTGTCGTAAAGGTCAACATAAAAAAGGCATGGGAGGGAATCTGCTTTAATTTGACAAGAAATGCCACAGCTCATCGAATTCCTGGCATATATTTCAACAGTCCCTTCTTTTGCAACAAGAAGTCCCTGATATCCACGTGCTGCATTATCAGGTATAGATTGCTACTCGTCAGTTTCACCGGGACAGCTGGGACAGCTGCAGGTCCTTGTCACCCTACAGCTCTACATTCTCGGCACATTCAGACAAGACAAGACGCATGCAAACTTTTGAGAAAAAAGGCTAATTGGGGTGGCGATAATAATCCCTGGAGAATGGGATCAAAGGAGACAAAAGACGAACACAAAACTTCAAAAAAGCTAGGTGACTTGCGCATGCGCGACTGAAAAAATGCACCTGGACCTTTTATCGAACCAGGGACCTCTCCATTTCCAGTGGAGCGCTCTACCAACTGAGCTAACTAGGAGTTAGACGTCAGTATTGGGGAGGAGGACAGACCGTGACGCCCCAAGCGGTTAACTTTAGAACTACACGGATGGGGACAACAAATACATTGACTCAGCGCTCGGCCAACATAACCGAACGCGGCGTCATCATTCGGCTGGAGTTCGTGTTCTCCTGTGAACGGGAGGAGGGGCTCTTTTGTTACCACTCTGGCCTGCATGAACAATGCAGCATACACGGTGCCCAGCTCAACACAAAAGCCGAAGTGGGTCAAGCTCGCATTTTCTGACGACTGCTTTCGGGATAGATCCGGCACTTAACGTCACTTCGTCGATTGTTAGTATTTTTATATTACACTGTGCCCTGTGCTCTATTGTAGAAGATGACATGTACATGCGCATAAGGCCTGTGGGCATGAGTACAGGCCTTGTGCTGTGTCAACACCGAGGTGTGGGGAAACAAAGGGGTCAGAGCGCCCCCAATAGTTCGATCTCCTGCCCAATAGCAAACAGGTTTTAGCAGCTGCCCCCTCTCTAACACGAACAAGGGTGAACGGCCCCTATTTTAAAGTTATGATGAAAAGTGCAATTAATGCAAAGGGGCCAGCGAGCTGCACAATAATAGAGATAATAATCCCTGGAGAAGGGGAACAAAGGAGACAAAGGATAAACACTAAACTCCAAACAACAGTTAGGTGAGGGGTGCCCGACTGAAGTTTTGGAGTTTTGTGTTTGTCCTTTGTCCCCTCTGTTCCCCGTCTCCAAGGATCATTATCGTTATTCTTGTCCAGCTCGCTTGCACCTTTGCATTAATTACATTATCTCCATAATTGGTCTAGTAGGTGTAGGTTCATCCAGATGAAGCGTCTAAAAAAAACTGGGACAGAGATGACAAGACAGCACAGAGCGCTACTTACAACTGCAAGTTTTATTTAAAGCAATCATTTATATACACAATCGCCCTCCCCGCATAATAATGCGAATTTTTCGTCGGTAATGTGAACTGATGGTGCACTTACGTAGCTTTCCTCTCCTGCCACTTTGAATAACTTTCTCTCCATTTTTTTTTTCTTTATGTTTCCCAATGATTTTTGTTCTCTTGATGTTTGGTGCGCACGGGGATTTGTTACAGTGAAGGGCAAGATTGATCGAAGGGGAGTTTCTGATTGATAAAGCGTGTTCACGCACCCTATCGTTAATGCAATGCCCCGTCTGCCCCCCGTAGACTTTTCCGCATGTCATTGGTATTTCGTAGACCACTAAGCTGGCCCAGTCAGCGAACAACTTTGTAGGGTGCTTCTTTTCACATAGCACATTCACCTCTTTCCTGATACTGAACTTTGAGCACAGCCTTGATAGTTTATGCATAGCAGAGAAGACAACCGGCACCTCAAAGTTTGCTACAACTCTTTTGCACAGATTGTCTTACAACCTAAGAGTTGCAGCAGACTTTGAGGTGCCTGATTTTTAGTTGTTGTTTTTTTTTTAGCTCCGCACAATACTATCAGGGCTCTGCTCAAAAATCAATAACAAGGCAAATGTTAAAGCGCCATGTGAAAACAAAAACACTACAAAATTTTCTGACTTTGCCATGTCAGTGATCAACGAGATACCAATGACGTGCAACAAGGTGAAAGAGGGGTAGACGGGGCATTGCTTTAACGATAGGGAGGACGAAAACGCTTTATCGATCAGAAGCTGTCCCTTGACAATCTTGCTGTTCACTTTAACAGATGCCGGTGCGCACCAAATCTGCAGAGAACAAAAAATATTGTTATACTTAAAAACAAAACAGAGAGCTATTTGAAGCGTGCAATATAAGGTTGCCAGGGGGGGGGGGGGAATCTTGCGTAAGTGCACCAGTGGTGCACATTACCGATAAGGAATTCGCCTTTTTATGCGGCGAGGGCGACTTTGTCTATAAATAATTGTGTTTTCTATAAAACCTTCAGTTGAAATAGCACTCTGTGCCAGCGACTCAAACCGTAACCATATTCAAAACGGGAAATTGTTTAGGAACAAAATTTTTGCAGTAACCAGAACCGAAACGAAACTGTTATTTTAAGTTTATAAAACTGTAACCGTAACTCTAATTACAAAATATTTACCGGTAACCGACATTAACCGATATTAACCGAAAAATAGAGGTTAGTATTTCTCAAGAATGACCTCGAGGAGGCATTTTGGAATGTCGTGGCCATTTGACAGAGTTACCGTCAGCAAGTGATGCTCTGATAATGCATTTCCATGCAATGTAAATTTCGGATTAAGAATACTTAGTTGGAATCAGTGGTCGAGCTTATAATCAAAATCCCCCATTTCAAAATATGGCACACTCCTAAAATTGCTACATGTATTCAATGCGCCACAGCTTCAGGGTATCAGCTAATAAGTTAAACTTCTCAGAAGTCCATCAAACTCGGTTCTGTTAAAACCACCAATGTTCCTGACCTCCGGCGCGCCCAGTATGAAGAAACTAGGTAAATTGACCATCATGCAGAACTGGTGGAAAACAAAACCTGCTATTTATTTTGTCTGAAACGTCTCGCGAGTGACTATTGTGGAGCAACTCTGAAAGAGAAACAAAATGTAAGACGATTTACATTATATATATATATATATATATATAATGTAAAATATATATATATATATTTTACATTATATACGATTTTCATTATATATGTAAATATATATATATATATATATATATATATATATATATATATATATATATATATATATATATATATATATATATATATATATATATATATATACAAGAAAGATCCATGGACTGAACAAAAACAGGGAAGGGTCAGAGAGAGAGAGTAATGGAGCCGCACTTCGTAGCGTTCTTCGTGTTTTAAAGCATTTAGTGAAGCGAAGTTTCGGCCTGAGACAGGCTCGATCTAAAATCGGCCGTAAACATCGGCGCCTGCTCATAGCAATCAAAACTTTTCGTCAAAGGTGTATTTCGCAGGTCGGTTTTTTCTTGTAAAATTACAAAGCGTGGCTCCCTTTCTGTTAAAAAATAGGGCCAAAATATTTGGGAGGGTCAACGGCGGAGGGCGAAGCCAACGGGCGAAAGAAAGCAGACGTTACGCAGGCGAAATCCGTCGGCAGCAAGGACGCCGTCGTTATGCAACCGCGTTTTCCTTTTACTTAAAGTTATGCTTTTATTGTCGCATTCATTTTTAAACCAAAGATACCTTACAAAAATATTATGCTCATTTTAATAGATTGCGGTGGTTGCGGGCAGTCTTGATAAGGAGTTAGCACCATCCATCGATACGTGCGCAAAATGCGCCTCGCCACACGACCCGGCCGTCTGCGTCACCGTCCGCCCTTGACCCTCGCAAGTTTTAGATGCGGAGCATCTCTTGCTCGGGTCTATGTCCCGCGGCGTCGGCGTCGTAGTCCGCACTCACACTAGGCACGCGCAACTCTCCTCCTTCCCTCTCTCCAACAGCTGCGCGTTACCAATACTCTCTCCGCTCTCTCTCTCTACCAGCTGCGTGCACTGCGCGTGCGTTCGCTTCTCCTCACACCGCGCGCGCACGCGCAACTCTCCTCCTCTAGTCTCCTCTCCTTCAAGTGTGAAAAAAATAAACGGCGAGCGGCGAGCGTTCCAAGTTTCTCTGCCGCGAGCCGCGACGAAGGCTCGCGTAGGGGGTAACGCTAGGGAAGTCGGTGGCGCCATCTCTCGACGTCAGCACGCAACTGACTCTTTCCTCGGAACCAACACGATGCTCCGCATCACCCCATGGTTCCCCTCGGGAAGATGGTGTAATTTTCTTGGGCCCTATTTGTAAGAGAGAGGGAGCTACGCTTTGTCAGTTTACAAGAAAAAACCAAGCTGTGAGATGCACATTTGTCGAAAAGCTTAGATTGATACGTGCAGGCGATGCGAAATTTAGAAAAACATATATTGGGACGGTGTCTGCTTTTGTGTGCTATCAATATCCGGCCGATTGAGTCAAGACAATCCACTTTCGAAAGACGTTGCCATGCCGATAATTATCACGTTCATTTAGACTTAGGAATGGCCAGAATCGAAAGACTATCTAAAAAATGTGGCGAGGTCATTGCTCATGCTTTGCGATTTATGTGAGGTAAGGCAAAACGAAAGCCCATTCGTTGGTGCCTAACGCGCCCGATATTGCAGCAACAACGACATATTAGTTCCAAAGCGAGCGGCGCTCACTCACCGGGGCACCGCCATGTTTTCCCGCATTCCTACCGAGCCAGTCACGTGATTTCAAAATCCCTCTTCTGGGTACTGCGGCTAACTTTAGCCGTGGCTATAGCGCTTTGAGCAAACGGGCCCAGGAATGCTAAATTTGAACTTCATAAAGGGCGGTACAATTTTGGACGCGAACATGACATAATTTAGGCACCGCTCCCTTCAATGTTATATTAATGAGTCTGTTGAGGACACAAGCGGAGGCAGCGAAGTGATTCCCGAAGGGCGTCCCAAACTCGACTACCGTACTTTCCAGACAATCTATATGTGCTGACTACACAAGGATGTGTAAGATTTGTTTGTGCGCTAATAAAGCAGGCATTTTTCAAAATTTGCTCTGCATGAGAAGCTTTTGCCTGCAGACGATGCACCTGGTGCGCTTTTTAGATTCGGCCTAACTTCGGCCAAGTGCGTACACCATAGAGCTTACACATCACGCTATAAAAGTGTGAACTCCATATAGCTTACCAGATCACGCTAAAAAAGGACAAAGGACTCGCCGCCCGTGCCACGCTGGTGGTTGTCTTCACACCACGCGTATGTGCTTCAAATTGTATGTTGCGGCTAGCTGCCCGGGTATGCGCACACATCCAGCGTATACTTTCAACATAGCTCTAGCTTTCTACGTGTGAATTTGAAACAACATGATGAGGTTCAACAAGTGCGTGCATGATTTACCGGCATCAATGCTATCGAATTTGGAGTGCAAGGATTCGATATGCCGCCACCGCGAGATATTGACGCGATATACAGTTCTGTAGGCAAAACACGTTTTATTACGCAGTTCAAGACGTGTAAATCAAAAAACTCGCATAATCATTTGACGAGCGGCTCAGCAGCCGAGACTGAAAGAACCTCAAAGCAGCGAAGTTCCGATTTCGCGAAGCGCAGGTAAACAAAGCAGGGGTCACCATGTCGCGTTCACTTGTAGTCGTAGGATTGTTCACTTATATGCCAAATGAAGTGAAAGGCCAAGGGCATTCACTTCACGAGAGGGTAAAGCCGCTGCCAAGGCTTCAAGAAACAAACACGTCAGTGAAATGCAGCTTGTTATAAATCGCCGTCTTTTTTGTTCCTGGAGCGAATACCACAGACGAGCGCGACGCGTTTACTATGGCTCCCACTGACTCAGGTTTAGGACATATGTACACAGTGTGCAGACTACCGTTCAAAAAATACAGTACCCTTTATTTCTGCTTTCCACCCTACACCGGGTGCTGTCTGGCCTCCTTTTCTCCTCGACCACACCCCATCCGTCATTCTACCTTATTTCCCCACCGCAAGATTGGAGTTATCTCCGACGCGGGAGACAAGGGAAATCCCGTTGAACGCGCGTCCCTAGGCCGACAGTCCTGGGGAAGCTGCGAGCTCGTTAAATCAGGCGTGCGCTGATCTTTCGCCATGTGTCACGCTCCCGCTAAACTCCAAGCAAAGAAAGCTAGGTCAGGCGTGAAGGGGAGGTGACCGCGATAGAAATCCGAGCACAGACGAAACCTCGAAGGTACTGAAGGCTTTTAAAAGGGCATACATATTGAAAGCGCGAAGTCTCGGCTCATTCGGTCTCACAAGTGCAGAAAGATGACTAACGCCATGACATTCTGCTTTTGGCGCTGCTTGTCTGGCCCCGTCAGCATGTTGCATCGGCAGCGCGCTCGGACTTAAAAACAAAGCACAGTTTACGTGTTGCCCCGTTCGTGGATGCCGCTCGGGGGACGCGATACTGTGATATTGTTTACGCTTATAGTGGTATGACATTTGAAAAAAATCGAGAAGTTGATTTCCACATGTTATTTTTATATTTTCTTTCTTTTTGCATCTATCACAGTGCAGCCTAACCATGCGCAAAAACTGAACCAAATCGTGGCGTTGAGCGCACTTAATACGGTTCAAGACAATCGAAAATACACGGTAAGCAAGATGGCACCGTAGCTATGGGAGGACCATTCACAAATTAGTGCAGGTTGTGGGCGTTGAAGATAAACAACCCCTTGATTGTAAGGTAACTGCAATACGACTATTCTAAAACATTCTAAGAATAGAATGGCTCTAATAGGCTAAACAAATTTAAAAAAAGTTTATTATGTTTTAGAATAATCCTGAGATATTTCAGACGTGAAAATTAGCTGTAACTGTTATAGATTTTTTTTTTTTTTTTTTTTTTGTCCTGTGGCTACAGCGACAAAGCGATGCGGTTAGTTGGCGGAATTTCTGTGGCTGGACTGAATATTAATGAAGTAAAAAAACAATGTCTGCCAGTAGCCGGAACTTTGCGGCGAGTCTGGACACAGATTTCAGCAAGGAACCGATGTCGGCCAGTAGCTGGAACAAGGTGGTAAGTTGGGCGAGTTGGTTTAACATCTTAAAATGTGAAAACAGCGCAAATATTTGACAAAGGACGAGTGCAATAAGTGCACGGACAAAGCGCGGACTATCAACTAAAGTTTAATACACAAAAAAGGGCCCGATATACAAGAAATGAAGTTCAACAAGGCGGTAAGTTGGGCGAGTTGCTTGAACATCATCAAACGATTAAACGTTTGTTGATAGTCAGCGCTTTTTCCATGCACTTATTTCACTCGTCCTTTGTCAAATTTTTGCGCTGTTTTCACATATGCAGTAGCTGGAACTTTCACGGCGAGACTGGCCAGACAGGCTAACGAAGCCCCGATGCCGGCAGAGGCTGGTTGCCCACTGGCGCCACTGGCCGGGCTCCGCCGTCCAGTTCGCTGTACTGGCCGACATGCCGTGCTAGCTGGGTAGCAAGGAAGCTTCATATTTTGTGCTTCAAAATTGCATTAGTCTATTCCCGTATATGCTATGTCGTGGTGGAAGATTAGACTGCCCAGATAAATTACCTCATGTTAGGCGGGTGCCTTTTAAAAGTATTGATATTGGAAGTGGGTTGTTATCGCTTACAATTCTATGAAACATCGTAGCAATGTTTTTGTTATATTATTTCTCGGAATGTCAAAATGCCAAGTTCCTTAAATAAAACGCGCGATTCTTTTGTGTAAAATGAGTGGGTTATAATTATAACCCCTTTTTTTTTAAATTATAATTGGCATGAGGTGACTGACGTAAGTTGTACCCCAAGCTTATGTACAATATGCGAGGTGAGTTTTAAATATCGAAAAGTAAATTATTTTATGGAGTGGAGGTCAAAACAGTGCCGAGCCTTGAGCAATATGCAACATGCGTGTGTCAATTTTCGACAGATGTAAGTAATGTACCGTTGCCAGTTTAATTGGCTGTCGAACATATTTGAATTTATTTTCTTGCTCAATAATACAAGTTTTAATATATATATATATATATATATATATATATATATATATATATATATATATATATATATATATATATATATATATATATACAGGGTGTTTTTTTTTTAAGCTTAACAGATTTGTTTAAAAAAAGCCGTGAAAGTTACACATATGCCGCTTGTGGAGGTGAGTTATACGGCCCGGGGGACATATTATAGGGGGCTAATCGTAACGATCAGTCAGATAATTAATTAGAATTCGTTAATTAACTTTTTAATTAATGAAAATAGACATATGGCTCCAATTAGAAACTTGCTCAGCGTCATCGAAAACCACTAAATCAGTCATTTTCAGAAAGATTTTGAGCGCGTGAGAAGCGTAGTAGTGCACTAAAGTTACCACTCGTGGAGCACGTACAAGGCTGGGGCTAGATAAGAGACGGAAAAATTGCGCGAGCGCCTTATCGCCACCTCTAGCTTAATTTTAATTATTAGCCGACTGATCGTTACGATTAGCCCCCTATAGTATGTCCCCCGGGCCGCATAACTCACCTCCATAAGCTGCATAAGTGTAACTTTCACGGCTTTTTTTTTTTTTTTAAATCTTTTAAGCTTAAAACAAAAACACCCTGTATATGTATATAAATATATATATATATATATATATATATATATATATATATGTTACAGTTGTCATACTTCGTATGTTTTATTATTAGAGTGAAATATTATATATTTTGTACTGACGGACAATTTGTTATAGTTGTAAAATTCATGAACAAGAATGAGATCTTCAATAAGTACACTTTTAATGTTATCGCATGACTGACGAGAGAATGAAAGTGCTGTGACATCAGCATCTATTAATACTTGTGAGCGTTGAATAAAAGCATTGAGGCTGTTTCTTTTTTATCTCATATTCGGTTTGAATTATCCTCTTTCGCTTACGTGACGGGTGTGGTACAGTATGCAGTCTGCTGCAGGGGCAGATTCATGGGTCTGGCTTGGGTGGCGGGGGCATTTGATTCAGGAGAGGGGTAAGGGGGCGGGGGGGGGGAGGGGGGGACCAGCAGCGAGAGTTGACTTTAAGGGCTATGTTTTGCCCAGATTTATCTTTTGGGCTTAAAATAAGTGAAGACACTTAAGAATGTTTACGTGCAGAAATTCGAAAGCCTTCCTGCACGAACACATCTTCCTATCGCACATGGCGCTCCGGTGCTGACATCACGCTCCCCCACTGCGCAGGCGCGACAAACCCTGCCCGCATCACGATGGCTTCCGCGACAAAGCATCTGCGTTGCTGTGCTTTTGGCCAATGGGAATTTAACTGCAATTTCGATACTACATATGGTTAGGGACAACGCCGGCTTCGCTCCATGGCACAGTTAATTCTTTTCGAATTAATGATTAGCACATAACTTAAAACTAAACAGTTCTTCATAATAAAGCCGTTGTATCATCCACGTATGTCCTTTTCCCATAAACAATAGTATTTTTGGAAGCTTGGGACAGTGTTGGAACTAACGCGTTACCGGTCGGAATTTCAAGACCTACGAAGCTAGATACAATAAAAAGTGTCTGAACGACCGCGAAGGTAGCTATTGTGTCTCCGTCATCTTGAGCTCGAAAGCTCGTTCACGCTGTGTGTTGTCGAACCAAAGCATTTCGTCTGCTCGCGGTCGCCACTGCAGCTAGTCAGCCCGCAGATCGCACAAAATTCCTAGCAGGCGTAGTTTACAGCATTCGCGATCGCTTACCATTTTGAGCCGTCCTCGAAATGATTTGGTTCAACCTCTCAAATGAAGCAGACTAACAGGATGGCAAATCGCCTCCCGCTGTTCTAAGCCTAACGCTCGGTTGGGGCGGCGGACAGACAGACCGCCATATTTTTTTCCCCGAGTCTTGAACGGTGCAGGCTGCGTTCCGGTGACGACTCCAGCGGCCGGAATGGGAGAAACGAACGAGAAGAGCTTACCGATTCCCCCAACGACTCGTTGATGCCTTGGACGACGAACCGTTCGTGTAAAAAAAAACGACTCGTAAAACTCTTAATTTTTCTCGAAGTCCCGAACGATTCGCGTGCACATGCGCACTGCCGTCGGCTGAGCGTTAGGATTCGAACCGTTCGTGTCCAAACGATCCACTAAAGCTCCATATTAAGGCAACATTGTCAGATAGCTTTTAGCTATTCCTTTTCTAAAATTATATATTTGCGTGAACATATAAAACAGGGATTTACCAAATTAATTGGTCGTTTGGAGAGGCTTTGCAATATTAAATGCATAAGTAACAAATATGCGATTTTTTTCTCATACTGAAAGTGAAGGAAGTTATAAATTTGTGTTTAGATTTAAAACAACAGCTGAGCGCTGATAGACCAAATATACAACATACGCAGCAATTTTTCGTGGCGTCGAGGTCAGGGGTGTTGTGGTATGAGTACCGGATTGCTGCGGCGTATTCATGGTAGGAGCGATCAAGGATTTCATACAATCGAGAACTAAAATTGCAGTCGCGCTAGCGGAATCTGTGTGAGTTTTCCAGCACATATTACAAGAAATTTCAGTACTAAGGTACTTCCAGGAAATGCAAACTGCATACCGCTGTTTGACATTTAGTGAGGGTTACTTTATGTTATATCAGTGGACACTCTAAGACGAAGCTAAAGGAGGAGACAATGAAAGCAAGCGGAAGATCCATAAAAATAGCAGCTGCAATTTCCTCTTGTTGAGCCTGCTGCGTGTTTTGTTGTTTTTTTTAATTCGGCAGCTGTCAACGCGCGGTGAAAGGTTCGTCTATATTTTATCTTTTATTTTTATTCTTCCTGGATATGGTGTATTCGATAGCAAACTTGTTTCATTAAATTTTTCTAAAGGTCGCCAAACTTGCAAGACATTAAATTTCTCCGAAGTTGAACTTTCAACACTGAAATATTTAACACCTGTTTAACGACATCCGTTTTTCCGTCACAAATCCAAGTAATAATAATTATTGTACTTTGCACAAAATATGATTGAAATAATCCTGTAAATTACTGGCGAGTTTTCACTCTGCCAGTATAGTCAAAGGATTATAATAAAAACTTACGCGGGAAACGTTTCCGGTTTATTTTTATGTATAACTTGTGGACATCAGAGCAATTCTTTTTTTAACAAATCAAGCGAACTAGCATTACTTGAACAGAAATATTATATTCGTACACTGTTTGAAAACAAAGCATTTGTGGATTTTTCAAAGGCTTTTGATTTAATGGTGAATCATAACATTTAGCAAATAAAACGGAACTAATATTTTATTCGGGGACACGTTGTACTGCTTTTAATACCATATTTATATTATTGCCATATTTATCAGGATCAGGGGGATTTTTTCGGTCACCCACTAATCACAGAGTTGTGTTTATAGTGTGTGTTTGTCATTTGTCCTCATATTCCCCTTCTTCGGGGATTATTATCGTCATTCTTGTTCAGCTTGCTTCCACATTTGTATTAACTGCATTATCATGATAACCTTAAAAATGCAGGTCGTTCTCCTTTGTTGGTGTTAGACAAGTGGCAGCTGATAAAACCCGTTTGCTCTACTGACATCTGACTCCTGGTTAGCTAGTTAGTAGAGCGCTCCACTGAAAATAAAGGTCCCTCGTTCGATACCAGAACCAGACGGATTTTTTCGGTCGCGCACCAGTCACCTTGCTGTGCTTGGAGTTTATGTTTCTTCTTTGTCCCCCTTAATATTATTATCGTCATATTTATCTAATCGAAACCAAGCCATTCAGGTAAACAATAGGCGCTCGAAGGGTCAAACTGTGTTTTGTTGTGCACCAATGGTTAGCATATTAGGTCAAGTACACTTCAACATTATTAACTATCTAGTAAATATTAGCCCTACAGACCAATTTATTTTATGCGCAGATGATACAAACATACGTATAAGGCGGCGTTAGATCGCCTTTTGCCCCACCAGCCAAGACTACTGAGTCTGAATAAAAGTTTATTATTATTATTATTTTTTTTTTAGGCCATGACATTCCTATTTCTAAACTTATGAATCTTATGATCTGGTAAGTATCTATTCTATGCAGGTAAATAAAACAAAAAGCAAGGGTAGTAATATTCCGATCAGAAAACAATACGCCTCGCAAGTGGGCTCATTTTCGTCTTC
Organism: Ixodes persulcatus; assembly: GCA_013358835.2. Lineage (NCBI taxonomy): Eukaryota > Metazoa > Arthropoda > Arachnida > Ixodida > Ixodidae > Ixodes > Ixodes persulcatus. The sequence goes on along the minus strand of JABSTQ010007117.1, from coordinate 2,262 downwards.
TGCGCATGAGAAAGGAAGTAGCGGTGACGTCAGAACGCCGAGCCCTGATTGGCTGATCGCGACCCCCCTATCTGAGCGTCGTCTGCTCCTTTGCAACGTCGTCTGCTCGCAACGTCGTCTGCGTCTGTCTTACCTTTCCTGCGACTTTAGGAAGTCTTTACGAGCGAGCTCGACTTCGCCTTTCAGAGAGGGCAGACGAAATAAATCGAGCGGTACATTGTTTTTAACAACTAGCAGACGCGCATCAAGGAGAGAAGTCAAAGGACTCACTGGCGAGGTGTCCCGAGAAGCCGAGGTTTGTTTGCTAAGAACCGAGAGTGAGCGTGTTAGTGTCCGCAAGTTCCCTCCCAAATACCTTTTCCCTCCTTTCGTGTGCGGCGAGACTCCTGCACTCTTTAACGGCGTCGCCGGGTTGGCGCAGTCAACGTCGTCTGCTTTACGTCTGCTAGTCAAAGCGATGGCTGCTTTACCTTTCCTGCCTCTGTCGGAGATTCGCCGCTTTTTCACCGGCGAGAGTCACCGCTGCCTCGGAAAGCAAGGAGATGACAAGAGGAAGAGATTGACCTCTTAATCTAAAATTGAGATCAGCGATCAAAGTATAATACGGGAAGGGTTCGCAAGGGTCGTGCGGGCATATTCCATTCAGCACGCCAGCCGGTCGTGGGCACACGGTCTTGGCCAAGGACCGTCGGAGCACCGCTGCGCCGCTGCTAGGCCTATCTGCCGAGCTCGCTTGGACGGGGTCAGTGGAATCGTGGCCGTTGGAGCATTTCCCGGGTGTTTGTGGATCCAGCGTTCTTGTTCGTCGTGGTCTATTTCAAGTACGTTTTACTTTTTTTCTTGCTGCTTGTAGTCGGGACGCGCGAGAAGAGCACGTATAGAGGATTCCGTCATAACCTGCGCAAAACTTACGATAATTTCGTTTCGTGAATACGAATTTGTTCTTACGTTTTGTCTTACGCACATTTTTGGCGTAAGATCGTTTCGTGAATCTGGCCTCTGCACTTTCGAAAGTCGCAGGAAAGGTACGACGTTGCGAGCAGACGGCGTTGCAAAGGAGCAGACGACGTTCAGATAGGGGGGCGCGATCAGCCAATCAGGGCTCGGCTTTCTGACGTCACCGCTACCCCCTGCGCAAGAAGCAGACGAACTTGCCCTCCGCATAGCCTTTCCCCACACATGAAAACATCATCCTAAATTTATGTCGCATAAAAGAGGCGGATATTTTCAAGTATCTCGGTGTCATATTTTCCTCCGACATGTAGTGAGATGATCACGTAAACTACTCACTAACAAAAATTTCATATTAATGCCATAGTTGGTCGTATTACATACCTTATTTGTACAAAATTTAAGTTGCTTCTTTCCAATTCACTCTTTACCCACATTTAAATTATTGCCAACTAGTGTGGGGGGCAACTATTTTCAAGCCTACAGTTTGTCCATTTAATTTAAGTATATATTTTCGTCTATTCTATAACAAGCCGCATGGACTACAAAATTCACTTTTCTTATGTTGTTACCGGGTGGTCAGAGCCCACGAACATTATAAATATAGTTTGACTGTCCGCTATAAATCAAAAACGCAAAGAAATATAAATACTATACCTAGGTAATCTGGACAGATTTAAAAAAAAAAAATTTAGATACTTTACGAGGCATGAAGTTAACTGGACTAATCTCAGGAAAACGGGCTCGGTTACTTATTGCCATATATATTAACTATATATTAGATCAGTAATTTTGATATGCACACTTGCAGATACAGGGAACTTTGCACAGCAGTGTATAAGAGCATAAGAACATAAATTTATAGATGCAATTTTGTGCTACTGAAAAATGTTAAATATAATTTTGTTTAATTCTCTGTTTTTATTACTTAAGTTCAGCTTTTAAATAAATTTAATTTAGGCAAATGTTTGTCTATTCGTTTCTGGGTGGTATTTGTTGTTCTTATGATTGAACTGGAGTGGTCACCAAACTTATCTGCAAGGCACAAGCAGTATATTGCGAGCTACCAAACATTATGCCCAAACAGATCTGCCATCTGGTATATAGTAAGCCAAAACCTCGCTTGCCTAACCCTCTTGGCGAGGAAGAGTGATTTTCTTTATCGGCCAATTTGTTCTTTAAACAAGACGTTCAGCCTTATCAAAATGTTAATACGAGTGACAGCACAAGTGGGTAACGCGATGAAAAGGGGCAGTCGCTTTTGATCGCTTGAAAGGATATAGATCATAAAACCAACAACAGAAATCATGA
>JABSTQ010007116.1:0-38434 GCA_013358835.2 Ixodes persulcatus | reverse complement strand
CCACTTTTTCTGGCATTCCAGAATTGACCGAATTCTAAACGCAATCCTCAAGAACATCACGTATAACACAACATTTTCGTCAAGCGATAACTTGTTTGGTTCGCTTGAACTGCCCTCATTCCACTCCCTCTTTCTCCAAACTGTGATCTGGCGCCACTTCTGGGAGAGCGAATTTAATGTCACTTCAGATTCGTCGCGTGAACTTAGGGCCACCTCTCGTTACGACATACCACGAGTGAGAACGCGATATGGTGAAAGTACACGCGCTTTTTATGTGCCAAAAGTGTTCAATGATTTACCAGACACAATGTTTTCCATTACCTCAAACAAGAAATTAAAAAAAACTCTAAAAACAACATTTTCTGACGTATCGCGACAGTGACTGTGAGCTTTATATGATATCGGTGAAACGTTGACTATTCTGTTTGCGATATTATTTTCCTTTTCATTTCTTAATTTTGTCCTGAAGTAGATTGTTGTTTTATCTGCATCATCGTGAGGCCCTAAGACCTATGCGAGTTTGCCCAGTGATTTTTTTTTTTCTCGTTGGTGCTCCTTTCCTTTTTAGTGCCCTACACTAATTGTAACTTTGGTCTGTTCGTCCCGACGTTCTGCTTCGCCTTTCTTCAATACGGACGTACAAGTGAGTGCGTGTGTGTGTGTGCGCACCGATGAGTGCCGTTTCTTTTATTTAGTGCTCCGACTGATCTGCTGGCCCCGCGGCTAACTCTGTTGTTCGTCCTGCGGAAGCAATGACAATTTTGTGTGTAACTTTCTTCTCTTCTTTTACTTTTCATACTGTGTGTCAATATGTGAGCTCGCCCTTTGATTCTTCTCTTGCTGGATCTGGTCCCACAAGCCCTTGCCGGCTTTGACCAGGTCCGAAGCTGAACTTGGTAATTCTTTTCTCATGAATAAATATTTATTATTATTATTATTATTATATTATTATTATTATTACTGCTTTGTTTCACGTTCTCTCTTTTCACAATCCATTTTCTGGCATTCTGTTTATTTGTTTCATATGTTATTTCCAGATTTCACGCACACAATTCCTCGTAGTCCTATTACTTCAATTTAATTCCTCTTAATTTGCTCCAATTCCCCTTAATTCGCTTTGTCATCCTTCTTACTTTTATTGCCTCTAATTCGTCTGAGTGGTCACGTAAATGTTTTGGTACATTTCGTGTCGCCGACGTGTTTTCGCTCAAGGACTTTGAAGGTCGACTGAACCATGAGACACATAAGACTTCCGCCTTAATAATAATCCATGGAGAGAGGGAACAAGGGGGACAAAGGACAAACACAATTCTTCAAACATTGTCCTTTGTTTCCCCTCTCCAGGGATTATTAATGTTATTTTTGTCCAGCTCGCGGCATCTTTGCATTAAATGCATTAACATCATAACATCTCCCCGCATTGGTTGCAAGCGGCGCTGCCAGATGGTTCCCGAATATGCCTCGAATGGCATCCTGTCGCGGGCCCGATTTCCCATGCTTTTCCGTGTGAGATATGCTTGTTCTTAACGGTGCAACGATGTTCAGTTGGAATGTTTTTCACTTTACACGAGCTTACTGGCACTAGTGGGATTCAAGGATACTCGCACGTAACGCGACTGGCCAAGAAACTCCTTTGTTGTGCTGTAATTTCAAGGACAAAAGCGATCATTTTCATTCAATGTCTCCTTTGCAAAATTTGATGACGTAACGTGGGTATCGCAGTACACCCCAATGACGATATTTGAATGCGGTTCATAGATTGGACCCGAGCATTGCGTGGGCACTCGATTTGGGCTCGTGATAAATACTAGCTCGAGAAGCATTCGGGTAGTGGCCCGTGTCCAATCGCTGCAACGACGACAATAGGCGAGCCATAACAATGTCGGCCACTCAGCGCGTGTCTTGTGCTTTGACAACCCCAGCGCGTGGCTATGATCAACATTGGCGGCATATAATCGACTCCAGATCACGTGGCCGCTTGTTCTGGCTGCGAGTTGAGGGGGTGAACGCTGCTCGTTTTTCTTTAATTTGTTTTTCTGGGACTTCCTTTGCGTGGGGTGAAAACCGAACGCGTGTTTCATAGGTCATTAAAGGGATACTGAAGCATAGAATTTAGTGTCCATAATAAGTGGCGCACGTTCTTTCCACGAGCCAGCAGCCGCCGGTGTGCCCGTGCACTCGCAACGAAAATGACGTCAAAGACCTCCATTCGCGCTTGAGGACAGTGAAATGCACGGGCTTCGGGCCAAAGGAGAATAAAGACAGGCTTTTCATCTCTACAAGTGAAAGCTACATGCTTGTTAGACCAATTAATCGCTTACCTTTTACACCAGACACCACTGTATAGATGAAAAACTTGTCTTTATTCTCCTTTCGCCCGAAGCCCATGCATTTCACTGCCATCTTAACCGCGAATGGAGATCTTTGACGTCATTTTTGTTGCGTGTGCTCGCGCACACCGGCGGCTGCTGGCTCGTGGAAAGAACGTGCGCCACTTATTATGGACACTAAATTCTATGGTTCAGTATCCCTTTAACGCCAGGGATCCGTTCTAAGTGGTATTTGCGAAAGTACAAAAATTGTTGCATCGCCCCTTTAAAGTCGTTTTCTGCATGCACCACGTAATGTAGAACTTGGCACGTGCCAACAATGTTAGATTAGCTCAGTTACGGAACTGCTCATAGACACTGCATAAACAAGCAGTACCCTCCCCCCCCCACCCCCCTCCCCACTCACTCACCACGACTCGCCTTTCGTCGTTCGACGCGCCGGGCGGCTGCTTTGGTAACTGCAGTGTATTCTGTGGGATACGTACGTTTCGAAGCGCAGCGTCTAGATGGCGTTCCACTGTGCTCTGGCTTGTACTCTATTGAACACACAGTTTGTAAACGAAAATCTAGATGGCGCTTCGAACGACGGGACGCGGAATGAAGTGAGTGAGGGGGGTACCCCCTTCCGCGGGAGTTCCACAACTGCGGTAATCTAGTAATGTTTGCACTTGCAATACGCGCGTTGCTTATACTTGGTTTCAGCTTAGGTCCGAGAGTGGCCATTGTTGTGAGCTGAAGGTCCAATCAAACAGCGCAAAAAGCGCAACGTCATGGCGTTCTTCGCTCTTGATAGGACGAGCCGGCGGAGGAGCACGCACAGAAAGACGGCAAACACCGCTGGTCCTATCAACTGCGGAGAGCACACCATGACGGTGCGACGTTTTCGCCATTAGATTGGACCTTCGGCTCATAACGTCGGCCACGCTCGGACCTAAGGTGAAACAAAGTATCAGACTTGGACGTAGTTCAACTACTCTACTCAAACTACTGTAGTTTAACTACTTTTCCGAGTAACTTGGTAACTTTCAATTACAACTTTATTTGGGTAATTAGTAGTTTAATTTAACTACATTTTTCAGGTAACTTCTACTCAAATTACTAACTACTTTCGAAATCTAGTGTTAATTTTGCTCATCGCAAAAGTTTGACCGAAATAAATAAATAAGATGCCTGCAGATGAAGTGGCATTCCCGAACAAGGGGCCCCCTCACCTTCCGAATTCCCACGCCCTTATACTCGACAGCCGTAGAAACTGCATCACAGGCGTCCTTGGGCCAAGGTGGCGACGAGCAGCCAAAACATAACACCGGCGCGCACGAACGCAGGCAGATATGCTTAACAAGACTTGGTCGGGTATTGACTTAATCCGGTAATGCACGCAGACGCCGCGCCTCCAGCTGCAACCGTGAAAGACGGGGACACTCTCAGGGTTGTTGTTGTTTTCATTTTGTGTGCCTTTCTGCCTCAAGTGGTTTGGGGGTTCCACGGGAGGCACCACTGGAATTACTTCGCAGCTGGGCGCCTGTTCCCATGGTCGCTTCGTCGTCAGTGCATACTCCCTTGCAAAGCCGGACTCCCCCGCACACAAACGCAGACACGGATAATCCGTTCTTGAGAGCACGTTCCCGCTTCAAGCTGCAACTGTACGAGCGACGATGCTCGTTCACGTAATCCCTCGCGTCCTTCCGACCTTCCACGTGATGGAGACCTCCTCTTTGTTGAAAACGATTTACTTGTCAGGTGTGGCAGGCGCGTCAGGCGCGTCAGAATACCGTAGTCGCCAGCGAGGATTGCGAGTCACCCTCGGGAGATCCTTTTGTTGGACCCGGCGTCAGCGGCGAAGTATACTTCGTTTCATCTTCTTTTAAACCAAAGCAATGTTTTTTTTCAGTATCGTAGCATTAGCACTGCAACGAGACGCGCAGTCGTCCGGGTGATCTCATCGTCGTGGGGCGAGGCTTGAACCCTTGACGGTCAGGTGCACTTGCTCAGCGTACTCTCCGAACGTCGTGCGGATAAAGAGAGGCCAGTCATAACAATTTCAACTCGCCGAAGAAAAAATAAAACAGGAGGAGAGTTTGTTATAAAAGACCCTCTAGCCGAGGCAAACCTCACATGTTTCGTCATAGACACCTAAGATGCCGACACTCGCTTACCCGACCCTGCACAGACTGTTTCTCAAATTCAACGTTGCCTTTCCATCCAGCGCGTCGGTGGAACGTCTTTTGAGCTTGGCTGGGGACGCCTTTAGGAGGAAAAGGAGAAAACTTTTCTATTAAGAACTTTGAAAGACAATTGCCTCTGCGAGCAAATAAACTATTTTGGTGAAAACGCAAGCCATAAAATGACTGCATTTATTTTAGGCTCGCTGGCTTTTTCACGGATCAAAACTGCTGTTCATTTTGCTACCGCAAAAATATAAAAAAGTAACTTCGAAAGTAACTTCAAAGTAACTCGGTACTTTTTTTACAGTAGTTAGTAGTTTACTCAATTACTATTACAAATGCGTAATTTCTACTCTACTCCAATTACCTTTGGCGTCGATACTCAGTAACTTTGTACATGTCTGCAAAGTATAGACATCGCTTCGTCCTGATCCTACAGCATGTAAACTAGCGCTTTTAAAATCGATTTATGAACGTATCGCGCTGCAACTTACTACAGAGGTGGAAGCAGGTAGGGGAAGTCTACAGTGGAAAAAAAATAAAAAAAATCGAAGTATAGACTTACCTTGCTCAAAAAAAAACAAAAAAAACAGAGACCTCTACGTCGCCATTTCGCAGACGATGCCCGCGTAGGTATAAGTGCTGCCGACAGATGGCGTACGCCACGTCCAGGGACGGCTGAATCGTAAGGGTTCTTTTGCGGGATCGTCTCCTATCATATCCCGAATCGTCCGGCCGTCCCTCGAAGCGGCGTACGCCATCTGTCGACAGAACTTATCCCTACGCGCGCGTCGTCTGCGAAGTGGTGTAAACTGCCCAAAACAGTTTTCTTTTTTTTTTTTAACAAGGCATGTTTATTTTTGATTTTTTGACTGTAAACTCCCACCACCTGTTTTTACCTCTGTAGTAAATCGCAGCGCAATACGTTAAGAAACCAATTTTCGCGAGCTATCTAAAGTTCCTTGAATGCGTTAGTTAACTTACCGGGTGGATCAAGGAGACGGCAGGCTCTTTAAATCGACCGCAAAATTCGGTTTCTTAACCTATCGCGCTACGACTTTGTGCAGCGCTGCCCACAGATGGTGCATTTTTTTTTTTTTGTAAAATTTGCAAAGAGCAAACTTACCTGAGGAAAAAGTAAAGAAAGAAAAAGGCTTAGCTCCTATGGAAACGCAGCGACGCCACCGGTCTTCAAAGAGCACGGCGCCGTTTCGCACGGGACACAAGAGATGGCGCAACGAACGCCGCCAACGAACGAGCATACGGCGTCGAGAGCCAGCGTCTTTAGCAGACAATCTTTTCGACTCAAAAGCAGCGCGCGTTCCGCAGGCGGCGACAGTCGCAGAAACAATTACAGGCGCGGTAACAACAAGCAACTGCAGTTCCTTGTCTGCTAAATACGCCGGCTCTCGGCGTCGTCTGCCCGTTCGTTGGCAGCAGTTGGCGTCGTGACCGCTTGCGCCCTCTCTTGTCTCCCGTGCGAAACGGCGCCGTGTTGTTTGCAGACCGGTGGCGTTGCTGCGTTTCCATAGGAGCTAAGCCTTTTTCTTTCTTTACTTTTTCCTCAGGTAAGTTTGCTCTTTGCAAATTTTACAAAAAAAATGCACCATCTGTGGGCAGCGCTGCACAAAGTCGTAGCGCGATAGGTTAAGAAACCGAATTTTGCGGTCGATTTAAAGAGCCTGCCGTCTCCTTGATCCACCCGGTAGTTTATGCATGCTGCAGTTTCGTGCTTCAACGGCGGCATCAACAGTTTTACGAACGCTCTAGCGCGATGTTCAAGTCAGCGTTCGCCAGGGTCAGAGCAGACGATCCGAGCGGAAAGAGCGCGTTCGAGGTGCCATGGGAACGAGACATTTTTTTTTTTTTTTTTAAACCTATAGTTGTGCTGTTTTGACGGCGGAGACGCTGTCGATCACGTCACAGCGTTTGCCGTGCTCTGTGTCCTCACCTACATACATCGTACAACACCGTGATACAAAGCTAGATTACCGATACAAAAAATTCGGAGCCATTCCACCCTGTGAAGGTCGATACCAGCGAAACTGTTTAGCACACGACACAGACGTGACACAGAATTTTGAACGAAGGTACGAACACATTTATTGTCTTGATTTGTGGTCATCGTGACGAAAGGTACGCACACACACGTGGCGCCTGCCGCCGCCGCTGACATTCTCGTTGCCGTTTCCGCCGTTGCTCTTCGTAGGCGCGTTGCTCTTCGGGGCGTCCCCATTACGACGAGAAAAATTAAATTGAAAACGGAGAACGGCAACCCAAGCTTCAAAGAGAATACAGGGAATGGTGTTTCACGCGCCGCACGCGCACGCCTTCCCCGCATAAAAGATTCAAAGTAAATAACCAAAATAAAGCGTTGACGAACGCGCGTGCAAGATGCCATTTGTTTTAGGCTTTTGCTTTAGAACAGTTCCTGCTGCAGACGCCGGCACGTGCGGCGCGTGGGTCCAGTATGAGCGTAAAGTTTTTGGCCACGCACACGAAACATCCACGGAACCCTAGCCATAAACAACTTCGCTGTAAAAAAGACAACACCCTTTGTGTTGGTTAAAGGGGGACCAGCAGAAATATTCTTCAGCCTGGTGGAAAGTCCTTCTCACCCTCTTTTTTAGGGGCGAAGCTCCTTAGGGGCTAGCCATGTCCGTATGTCCGTCCGCCGTCGGGTGCTCGTGCTCCTGCACGTGAGCTCACGAGCAGGAGCACGAGCACCCGACTGCTGGTCCCCCTTTAACGTTAGTTTAAGTTAGTTTTAATTAGATTAGGCCATAACATTCCTAACTAATGAAGCAGCCGAAACAGTCAACATGACAACCACTCAGCCTGCGATTGTGAAAATACGAGCGCTTCCGTGCCATACATAGACTTCGGGATTCTGCAACATCGACAGACTTTCAAAGAGTACTGGAAGTTGCTGTGTGTCAGGCATGACTAAAGTGCTGCCTTTACCCGAGAAAGCCTGTTACTAAGTGATCGCGTTCTATGTACATTTAGGCAGCGGGAAGAAGCCCCAATGGGCGTCTGCTGTCTCCGCTGTAGATGAGAATTTTATTCCATGCAATACGATTGGGTATATGAAAGAAATATGAAAGAGAAAGAAGAGGAGAGATACTATGGGCGTAAAAACATATATGCAGACAAGTGCAATATACCTTATTTAGATTCGCCCGCCATCTATCGGACGTGGCGCCAACCTTCCTTCCGACGCCATCTTTGAGGCGACTGGCAAACCGCTGTGGCCGCGTGCGGCGTGTGAAAGCGACGCGCAGCGTCCGCACGACTGCTCTGTTGTTCCACTACGTATTCAACGAGGAAAGAAAATGAAAAACAACCCATCTAAAGATTCGGATCGTATTGTTTTCTTTTCAAGGTAAAGGTATTATAGCCAACGTTTGAATAGCCGTAGCGCCTTCCTGTACTATTCATAGTCCTAAAAAGAGCACCCGCGCGGTAGTGTTGTGTGCTTTTACAGTACTCTTAAAGCTTTCTTAATATATGACACTTTCCACAATGGCGTGAAGGGCTCATGATATTTGTATGTAACATCAGCGAGCATCTATTATTTGATGGGATTTTTTTTGGGAGCTCGATGTTGGCTAGCATCGTACCTCACTCAAATACACTTTTTTGCGCTTGTTTTTCACTCAAGTAGGTTTTTTACACCCGATTGAAGGCTGATGCGAAGAGCAGAAGAGTTAGACAACGCAACAACTTCGTTTTGCACGTGAATGATAAAGACGACGGTGCTAAAAAGCAAAGGGGAACGCTCACTTACTTTACGCTATATCATAATTATCATGCGACTCTCACATTTCGAGAAACATCTTCGAGATGTAGACAAAAGCACAAAAGCGGGCTCTTGACTGCTAACCCGGTCCTGTTGGCGAGTTTGACAGTCGCGCTTGCTCGCTTCCCAACAGATCGGGTTCGTGCTGCGGGAGAAGCTTTTTTATTTGTAGCCAATACTGCAAGTAACCACTTATATGAGCACTGGTCATATTCTATTGGGAGTAAGCATGAAATTTAACTCTACGTGACCGCGCTACCAGGAGGAGCCCCAAAAAATGTCTTTGACATATATATTATGCATTTTTTCTCAAGGGGCCAAAGAGTATATATGCGCAAGCGCTGAATTTATTTGTTAGTATTATTATTATGATTATAAAAAGAAAATGTTCCGGCATTCCGTAAAATAGCTTTTTTTAAGACGTTATATTCCGCGTACTTGCCCCGCGGCGACACGACAGTCATTTCCTTTTACGCTTGTGTGCCTCGCATACGCTTGTGTGAGTTTGCTAGTGTAGATCTTCGGTGTAGTTTATTTTTTACGTGCAATAAAAAATACTACTATCGTAAATTCGTGTTGTATCACAAGCACTCCTTATAATGTTGTTTTGAGCTACCATTCGGCGCTCTCCCCAAGGAACAAATAAAAATGTATCATAAATTTAATTTCAAGTGTGTTGTGGAATCATATCTGCAAATCCCTAAGGTTAAGACAACGGGGAACCAAGATTAAACGTTCAATGCCGCCATCATAGAACTTTGCAATTCGGGTCTGCACACTCTGGGTCAAGGCGCACTGGTTGAAGAACTGCTCACATTATTTACACCCGCAGCCGCGAATGTTATATAAAAACAAACTGTCACACAAGGGATGACGGCCCTGCTAAATATATCGTACAAATCGTCCTTGTGCAAACAAGCATAATCAGCTGATCAGGCAAGTTAACTCACGATCCTATAACAAGTCCGTGAGTCGGCCGGCTTTGGTGCAGGAATAAAGCTCATTTTTATAAAAAGATATTTTTAGTGAAACCACTGAAAACAAACTTGAGCTTAATATTCGTAACCTATTCTCGAGCAACTGACACCATCAATATACAAAAAAAAAAAAAAAAAAAAAAACGTAAGGGCATGCACGAACGCAACGCGGGGAAAGGGGTTCGTACTGCGGCGGGCGACGGGGTCAGTGACGAAGCCTCAAAGATGGTGCCGAGTCTCTGATAGTACCCGTGGCCGCCGAGAGATGGCGCTAATAATGAATAAGGTCTATTGAGAGTTTCCTGGGGTATCTAAAACGGGGTTAAAAGGAAACACTTAAAGTACGTCATTCACTGGGCACAAATGTTCACGTAAAGATACAAACTTTACAATATCAAGCAGATAATTCTATGTAAGTTCAGATAAGCACGCAAATGTCTGTATGATCACGAAAATGAGTTCTCTGGGCGATCACAAATATTGGCAGGCACAAAACTTTTCACAAACAAAAATCCAGGCAAATTTCTGATAAAAAAAAAAAAAAAACACGCCGAAGCGCGCATGCGGCTTTCTCCTCCTTGACAGCAGTGTCCCAGGCTCCCAGCTTTAGAAGTTCCCTCTCAATCTCGTAAAGTGCACATTCACACCTATAATATGAGATATAGTTTCAACGCTATCGCACCATGGGCAGTTTGGATTGTGCGTTTTCGTTCGGTGTGGGAATTTCTGCGTGTACACTCTACAAAAAAGCGTATCACCTTACACCCTTTTGTCCCCTATAATACACCCCAAAACTTCAACTAGACGTACAGCGCCCTATAGTCGAACAGACGGCCCCAAAGTTTACGAGGGGCTTGATAACGGTGCGATATAACTTTTAAAATAGCTAAAGCACGTATCAAAGACCACATAAAGAAAACACAGTTTTCACAGGAGGGCCAAGAAAACCCCGATAATTTTTTTTTTTATTAAAATACACCCTTTTTTTCTGAGAGTGTAGGAAACACCCAAGCGCAATCTATACATAACAGATTCTGCTCGCTTGGGTAGGTTGCGCGTAGCACGACAGGTGAGTTCCGGATCCAGCATATACAGGGGAGGGTAGTGGTAAGCAGAGCTGTTCTAAAGGCATCTTGTTGCGCTCCGAGCATGAAGTTTGACGGGGCAAGCAACGTACAGAGCGCGACACTGTTAGCGCGAACAAGCGATCGCCGGTTTTTCCAGTTTTTCACTTTGAAACCGAGGGATGTCATCCAAATTATTATTGTTACGGAAAGAGCTCATTGAGTTCTATAATGTAAGCAATAAAATTTCATGCTCGCTAATACTATTTAGAAGTAAAATGCGAAAATGCGCCGATGTCATGTTCGCGCTAACAGTGTCGCGATGTGTACGTCGCCTCTAAACTAAGGTATCTTGACAATAGGAATTAAAAAGAGAGCGGATGTTGCAGCAGCACCTGCCGCCTCGTTCCAGGTACCTGGCAGTGCCCTGGAACGAGGAACTTCGTCATAAGTACTTAGAAAGGAGCATAGTTGTAAACCCGAGACTGGGGATACGGACAAGGGACAAAACACAGAACGACACGGACCAAGTCTTGGTCCGTGTCGTTCTGTGTTTTGTCCCTTGTCCGTATTCCCAGTCTCGGGTTTACAACTATGCTCAATTTACACCAGCTAGCCTGCACCCTCACCGTTGCTTCATTACTTAGAAAGGCTTTGAAGGGCCGGTTTAGAATATGAGAACGCTGTACATGTTGGAGCTGGCTTTGCCGTTATAAATTCAAGAGCCTCCTGAAGCCTCACTAGCTCTGCCGCCGTTGACGATGTTTTGTGACTGAGCTTGAACTTTGTCGTTGTGACGTAAGATGGGATCACAATGCTTGCAGGGGAGCTACTTTTGATACAAGATCCATCCGTGTATACGTGAGCTTGCGTCCCGTGGTTAGAGAAAATGGTCAATAAAGTAAGTTGTTTTAGAACAAGCATTTTTTTTTTCGATTTCTTTTTGATGCCCAGAATTTCAAGTGCTACAATTGGGACAGGGAGTCTCCATGGAGGTATTTTAGACATTTCAAACGAGCCTACGTCATCGGGGAGGTATTGCTTCATTGTGAGCAATGCCTTTGAATACTCAGATCGAGTCATGTCGCTTCAAGGTAATGTCAGCAAGTGAGTGTTTTATTTTTTATACTTAGTAAGAACTCGTAATGTTTCTTGCATTAGCAGGACTTCAACAGGTGTGGCACGTGCTTCAGCCACCGTACCCAGAGTCGATGCACAAGCCGGCAGGCCTAAACATCCTCGGAGGCATGGGCGTACCAACCGGGGGGGGGGGAGGGGGGCAAGGGGGGCGCTTGCCTCCCCCCCCCCCCCAGTTCTTAGGGTGGGAGGGCAAAGCATGTGTTTCGCCCCCCCCCCCCCCCCCCCTGGAACAGCCGCCACTGGTCAGGGCAAACACTGGCCGGCGGCGCCCAAGGGATACCAAGGGCGCCGCCCCCCGGCCCAGGGGGGGGGGGGGGGAAGCGGAAGGGGTGGTTGATTTGCCCCCCCCCCCCCCCCCCACACTCAAAAACAAAATGGTACGCCACTGCTCGGAGGCTACGTGCCTGAACGGCTTTGAACGTTTTTATATTGGTTTGGAATGTGCCCTGAAGAACAGGTATACTATGCGCAAGTAAGCCGACAAATAAGGAATTATATATTTGTAAAGGAGATCTTACTCTCATGGCCCACGTTGTTCCACTGACAAAACGAGCAAGAACATCAAAGCATGGTTAGCTTTCTTCGCAGGTACTGTATGTGAGGTGTCCAGGTTAAACACCTGTCAATATTAACCCCAAGAAATGTGAAGTATTTAACATATGGCACGGTTTCTTTGACTATTTTGAAGGGGTATTTATCCATTTTGCGACAAATAAATGCGATGGCTGCTGATTTGAGAGTTGAAATTTCAAGTCCACAGGTGTGACGATATATGGTAATTTTCTTTAGAGCAAACTGAACTTTTGCTTTGGCCTGAACTCGTGTGGATCCAGAGGCCCAGACACATATGTTATCAGAGTAAAATGACGCTTTTACGGTTGATGTAAGCACTAAGGCGAGATGGATAAGGACTATATTGAACAGCATGGGACTGAGGACACCTCCCTGAGGGACACCACGGGTGACAGGGTGATGGAGTGTGCCTCCGTCATTTGTTGACATGTAGATTGACCTCTTTGCAAAATATATTTTTATCCACTCGTATAAGTGCATTCCCCAATGCCAACTTTAAGTGGGGTCTGAAATGTTGCTTCATGAGTGACACAGTCAAACGCTCCTTTGACATCTAAGATAAGACGCTATCGTTATTTTACGCTGTTTTTGCTCTTGTTGGATGTACGTCACAAGGTAAATAACCCCGTCAATGGAGCTTTTTCCTCGGCTGAAGCCCTGCATACTGTCTGGATATAGTCCCTGTGTTTCAAGATACCAGTCTAAGGGACAGTAAACCATCGTTTATATTATTTTTCTGACACAACTTGCGAGTGCGACCGGCCAATACCAGACCAATTGAAGTGACGATTTTCCGGGTTTTAAGAGTGGAACAATTCTAGCCACTTTCCATGATTCAGAAACTGTTCCGTCGGTCCACAAAGAGTTGTATATATTCAGAGGTTCCGCTCGTCCTTCCTCATTTGTATTAGAAAACTGTACTGTATACCATATGGTCCGGGTGAGGTGTGGTTTGACTGAGGCCACTGCAGCATCAAGCTCTTCTATCGTGAACAGATCATCCATGGCTTTTTCACGTGGCAGTGGTATGACTGTGACAGTAAATGAAGACAGGCTGGATTGAGTCGTACACGTTGTCAGAGAAATACAAAATTGGTTTGCAATTTCTTCCTCTAGACAATTTGTTGGCAATGCCAGCGAGCGGAATGGACGAAGTGGTGTAGGGTAGATTTTAGAACTCTTGAAATCTTCCATATTTTACATAATGGCTTCCGAGGACCTATGTTTTCACAGAGAGACGTCCAACGATGACGGGCGAGCTTCTGAAAATGGCGACGTATTTTCTTTTGTACTGTCCGTGATTCGCAGAGGTTCTCAATGTACTTAGGTTGCCTGTATCGTCTTTTTGCTTATCTACGCTGAGCACGAAGGCGCTCATATTCTGCGTCGATTTTTGTTTCTGTTGATGGAACGTTATACGCATGTGTCGATACTTCTGCAGAAGATACAATGGCGTTTTTGGTTTCATGTAGGTTTGCAACTTCTTTGCATTTGTTTGTCACTTTTTGTTCGAACGCATGCCAATTGGTTCTTTTAAGCAGGTGGGTTTTTTGAACGTTAGTGAAAACCCTAATGACGGTGTATGTGGGCACGTGATCACTCGCACGCTTTTCTATATCTGCAAACCAAGTCGCTTTCGCTATTAGCTCCGTCGAAACGAATCTTAAAGGGGCACTGACAACCCAAAGGTCGTATTTTTTTTTACTGTCTAAAACGATGCAAGTTGTAGTCATAGACACGCAAAAAAAAAAAAAAAACCGCATCGCGAAAAAACATTTTCCCGCGCGCGCGCGCGCCTTTTTAGTTTTGGAGTTTATATTTCCCGCCGCTCACCTCCTCGCTTCTTTTGATCGGTGACGTCAAAAATCAGAAAATTTAGAAGCTTTGTAGGTGACATTTCTATAACATTTAATAACGGCAATCGTAAAACATGTTTTTTAACGCAATTGCGAACGCACTACGGCCCCTCTTTTTGAAATACCAAAAATCAGAGTTCGGTGTGATGTTGCTTCCTAGATTTGTACCCTCCCTCGGAAAACTTGGTGGCGCTCGTCGGCAAGTCGGGGAAGAAACCGTTTTTTTCCCGCGCCGGCGCCCTTCCATCCCGCCTGCTCACCTCGTCCTCGCTTGGGGTCGCCGTGGCAACGGCACTTTGCTCCATAGCGTGGAGCGGAGGTCCGAAAGAAAGTCGAGTCGCAGGAGACCGCAAAATTTGACTCACTGCACTGGCGCGGATCGCGCGGGAACTTCAAATTCGGCATTTGGAAATTTTTTTTTTTTTAATTAACAAATACTGAATTTTCAAGTTTCGAATTTTGAGGGTAATGCCCCGGCATCGTTTTCAATCGTTTCGGATAATAAAAAAAAAAATGATTTTGATGTGTCAGTGCCCCTTTAAGTCAAGACAACTGCTGTCTTCCGTTCCGTGCAAGTATGTCTGTGATTTATCATTGAGCGCAGATAAGTTATGCTGGTCAGCATACTCAACGAGATGTCTTCCTGGAGGGATAGTGCGAACACCTCCTCATAATTGATGATGGGCATTAAAATCATCCGTAAGAATATGTGGCAAAGGTAGCGTATTTATGATGGAGTCTAAATACGGCCTGTCGAGTTTGGACTCCGGTGGCACATATGATCCGATCACCGTGAACTTAATTTTTTTTTTTTGTAATCGTGACACAAACATATTCGTTGATTGCATGTGCAGTGCAATGTGTGGAATATATGTAAGGTCCCTAAGAATAAACATTGTCACGTGACTTGTATTATTACGACTTGAAGAGTCATATTTTTCGTACCTCGATAACCGAATATCTTGGGTGAGTTTGATTCACAGATAACGATAATAGGAAAACTATCATTAAAAACCAGCTGCCTAAAATCAGAAAGTCTTGATTTCCTACATCTTGCATTTCATTGCAATATGGAGGCCTTCTGATAGTTGTCTTCGATCGTGCCGATGAATGCTATGTCTGATAGCGTTGATCACTGGAAGCACTCATTAAATGTTCCATAGCAAGGATAGCCTGTGCTTCCAGAAGGCCATTTGCACCGGGAGATGCTTTTAAGGTAGCTTTTAGTGCGACAAAAAACATGGGTAGGAGTACCTGTAACAGATTTGTTTGTTGAAGCGGGTGCGGTGATGACAGCGCCGATGGGAGCAGGCACAGCTGGCATAGGTATCAGGATGTTGTCTTGCCCAGGACGCTGCTCCATTGGCGGAAAACCTTGCTCTAACGTGTTCGTATTGTTGTTTACGAGTTTTGCGAGGATATTTGGGGGTCGTCTCGTTCGTTGACTGGCTGGATGATGCATGTGACCAATCTCGTTGCGGTGGACAGCGAACAACGGTTGGATTGGGAGACGCAGCCCGGTGTCTTGGACTCCTTCCGTTGATAACTGCATTTCTTTTCGCAGAAGTGGCGGTTTTTTTTCCGCGGGCATCCAGAATACGTAGATGAGTGATTGCCACTGCAGTTGGCATATTTGTTTTTTGTTTTTTTTCTAGAGTTCCACTCTTTATGACTATATGGTCCCGCACATACCTTGTATCGACGCTCACCTCTATACAGGTCCTGACGATACGGTCATGTTTTTGGCAGTTGAAGCATTGCACGGCGTGTCCAAAGTATTCTTCGACCGGGTGGCTAGTGAACCCAAAATACACGCGCTGAGGTATGACTCGGTCGGTCCAGAATGTGAGGACAACTGTCTTTGAGGGGCGTTCCTCGACGGTTCCGTCATTCTGCCGCCGGTATGAGACTTGGCGTTGAACAGACACTACTCTAAAATCTTTTAAACATTCCAGGAGCTCGTCGGTGGTATGCTCAAGCGGGACAGTTTTCACTTTCCCGTAGTTCCTGGAATATGCTTCTGGGACGCAGGCTGTCACTCCGACCTCTCCGAGGGAGGTGACGGCGAGGAGCTTGTTCGCCGCGCCCAAGGAAGTCATATTTACGAAAAGGTTGCCGTCCTTGTTGATTCTGTGTGAGATAATCTTTTCTTGTATGATTGTGGCGATTTCGTTGGCGGGTACGTTCGGGTTAACACGCCCGAAGGATGTGTTTGTCGACGCGGGCTTGAAAACTACAGGAACGCCGGTTGTTTCGTTCTTACGATATGTGACGACGGTGTAAGGTGGATCGTCCTCAGTCTAATTTGCGATGTCATCCAGTGAGTACACCGAGGTGGCGTCATTGTCTTTTTCATTTTCGGCATCAGCGGAACGCTGTCTCTAGTGTGGAATACCCGCATCCGGTGCCAAACTCGTTGTTGCTTGAAGAACCAGTTGAGGAGGGTGAATTAGAAGGCGGCCGTCATTTCCTTGACCATTAGGCACTATCTGATTACTGGTGGTCGCCATCTTTGGAGACAGTGCCAGTGTCACTGGACGTTTCTTGCAACTTACTGCGGAGTCTCGCTCCCCATTTGTGGTCGGCGCGCTGCCGTCAGGCAGGGCTGCGGTTCGGAGACAGTTTCTGGCCAAGATTGAAGATGGATGGACTAATTTTGTGTTTGTTGACAGAAGGAGCGAAAAAATGGAGCGTCTTACTCTGTGCACTTAGTCTTAGTTCATATGTAATATCCGAGGAGTTTTGTGTCAGGACTATACCGGCTCTCCTATTGCCGATTAGAGATTTATAAGGGCACCCACGTATTCGTAAGTGCACGCAATGGTATGGATGCCTGCTTTACCATAAAGGAACCTGATCTGGCACTAACTATGTCCAGCGTGAGGTCATCGTGGCGCCCGAACAGTGACTATTGCGCCGCGCGCAAAGCGAGCGTACAGACGTTTGGAATTCGTTGGTTGTTCGCGGCGTATTCGCTCCACGTCGCTTCCCCAAAGTGGCCTTTACGCCACTTTGGGGAAGCGACCGTCCTGCTGAACGTCCTTAAAAAGGCAGGACGGAGATATGGACGAGTTAGATTACTCCCGATGCGGCATTTTCACAGACCGTTACTAATATTTTACACCAAGTTTCACAATTTTTAAATCTGTAGTGGTTCTAAAAATATATTTTTTTTAATGTTCAGTATTTGCATATGGTGACCCGGCAGCTCTCACAGGACCCTAACATAACCCGCTCTCCTAATAACCGACGTTCTTTTGTTTTCGTTATTTTTTTAGTAAGCATTGTTGCAGGTAAATTTAGGGTAAGTCACGAAAATTATACATAAGAAACAATTGAGCTGATGATTAAGATCCTAGGTCAATACCTATGTAAGATAAACTTACACCGTGCTCAGTGGGCGCTCCTCTATAGGCGCTTCGGAGGGCCCAATCTTCAACGCCATCTAAAGAGGCACGGGTCTTGGACTCGAGTGTTGCATCAGCGTTAGGTTGAGACTCGCGCTATACACCGACACGCGGGCTTGACGTCACGGAGCTGCGGCGGCGCTGCGATCGCGCCGGAGCCGGGGGGTGTGGGCAAAAGCGCGCACGTTTCGCATGGGCGTCATAGCATTTCAGCATGCCGCGAAGCTGTGTTGCCGTTAATTGCACAGAAATGTACAAGAAAAGTAGCGGAGTGAGTTTCCACAAGTTCCCGGCAGACTCTGAAAGGCATAAAAGGTGGATAATATTCGTGGATCGAAAAGAATCGTCGCCTTGCGCGAACGACCGTTTGTGCGGCAAACACTTTCTTGAAGGAAAGTGCGGCTTCCATTTCAATCTCCGTCCCGAGGCTTGCTTATGTGCAGGGAAAGCGTTGCCTGATCAAGACCACCGGGATTTTGTTCCCATGGTGTTCGCGCACAAAGCATCGGCCAAGCGCTCGTCGGAGGCTCGCTACGCCCGTGCTACCCAGCACAAGAGGATCGGCGACAGAACGGCAGTGTTGTAGGCGTTACTGAAAAAAAGTAACGAAATACGTTACTTTGTTACTTGCAAATAAAAGGTACGCGTTACCGAGCTACGTTGCCTAAAAATAAAAGGAACCCGTTACCGCTACCGATAAAAAGAAACGCACGTTACTTCTGCGTTACTTTTTTTTTTAAATTACGATTTAACACATTTTACGGTTTTGACGATACAGGTCATATATCAAGAAACATTATGTTCGTGCAGAAACTGAACATAATTACTTTATCTCGTTTTACGATTTCACCTAAATACTCACGAGAAAAAACGCAAAGAAAAACATGGCTTGACGCCTAAAACACGGAAAAAATTGAAGTGTAATTTCTTTAAGACTTGGGAAATAGTAACGAGTAACGTAACTACGTTACTTGAAATAGTAACGTAAGTACGTTACCCGTTACTGTGTCGAAAACGTAATGAGTAGGTTACTACGTTATTGAAAAAAGTAACGCGTTACCGGCAACGCCGTTACTTGTAACGTGTTACCGCCAAGACTGCAGAAAGGACAAAGCGTTACTGCTTGTCATGCCTTGTGGTCATGAGGGTAGGAAAAATATCATACCTTGACTTGAAGACGCTGTGTGTATTTAAAGGGGCGGTGCAACGAAATTCGATTGGAATGTTCTTCACTTCAAACGAGCCTACTGGCACTAGTGGGACTCAAGGATACTCGCACGCAATGCCACTGGCCAAGAGACTCCTTTGTTGCGGTGTAATTTCAAGGTCAAAAGCGAGCGTTTTCATTCAATCTCTCCTTCGCAAAACTTGATGACGTAACTCGGTGGCCGCAGCACCTCCCAGTGACGATATTTGAATGTGGCTCATATATTGGAGCCGAGCATTGCGTTGGCACTCGATTTGGGCTCGTGATAATCGATAGCTCGAGAAGCATTCGGGTAGTGGCCCGTGTCCAATCGCTGCAATGACGACAATAGCCGAACCATAACAATGTCTGGAACTCAGCGCGTGTCCTATGCTTTGCCGACCCCAGCGCGTGGCTATGATCAACATTGGCGGCATATAATCGGGTCCAGATCACGTGGCCACTTGTTTTGGCTGCGAGTTGAGGGAATGAACGCCGCTCATTTTCTTTAATTTTTTCTGCGATTTCAATTGCGTGCGATGTAAAACGAACGGGTGTTTCACAGGTCATTAACGTCAGGGATCCGTTGTAAACGGTATTTGGGCAAAGTACAAAAATCGTTGCATCGCCCCTTTAATCAATTAATGAATACACACACTTCCGCAGACCCACAGACTGCTGATCCCGCCGGCAGTGCGGAAACCGACTCGAAGTAATCGTAGGCCTCGAGAGACTTGTACGCCACCGTGTCGGCCGTGAACTGGCTTGGCGAAAAAACTAAATAAACGACGACATGAGCCGTCGACTTCGGTGGCAGCAACTTTACGTCGGAAGTCCAGCAGGCCTTGTTTACGGCGTACGGATCATCGAAGGCAACGCCGTCCACGCACAGTTTGTCTCGATACCGCTGCCGTTCAGGCTCGGGCAGCGAGCTCAAATAGTCGGGCATAGCATACGACATACGTTGTGAGGAAATACGACGCACAAATAAAGATACAAGCGTCCCTACAACGTCAACAACGAGCGCACGCCATAGAACGCAATGGCGAAAACACGGAGAGCCGGGCTGCTCTTGCCCACATATATCTACCGCGCATGCGCGGCCTTCCGGCTTGTTGGTAAACAGAGTCGCTCCGCGTGTCGGTCTATATACTCGTCTTCAATCCGTGTTCCGCGTTTGCCTCCTCGGAAATCCAGCCCTTCGGCCTCGCTATCTGGGGTGCAATGCCTTATCCCCGTCAACAGCGGAGAGTGTCATAAAAGCACTTCGCTAGATGGTGATATAAATATGCCGTTGATAGAAGGGAAAATCCCTCACGAGTTACGAACCGATCGGCAATTTCGCGATGCCGTGATCTGGCATACAAATGGCGCCAGCGTGAGACAAAGAAAGAAGACGGAAGCAACGAGAACGAGGGTGGAGGGTAGTGAACGAATCATATCCTTCCTTCGTTTCAGCTTAAGACGCAGCCGACGCAACGAGGTAATAGGACCAATCAGGCAGCGTCATAAAAAACGCAAGCACTAGTCCTTTTATGTTTATGATTGGTTCAGCGCTGATAGAATTTGTACAAAAACATGACGAGCACCTTGATGGTGCGCTTTTGATGCTGTCTGGTTGGTCCCATCTTCTCGTAGCTTCGGATGCGTCTGGACTAAAGGGGAAACGAAGTATATAGCTACATGGGTGCCCTTAAAGGCCGACCACCAGACTCGAGATTCTGTAAGGCAGAAGATCCTCCTCACCATGGAGGAGGAGGAAACAGGCAATGGTGCACAGGGTAGATGGGGGGACAGAAGGAATCCGGAGAAAAGTGGAAAGCGCGAAGTGTACGTCGTCCTTTAACCGCACTTAAAGGGCGACGACGAGACACGAGATTCTGCAAGGCAGAAGATCCTCGTCACCCTGGGGGAAGAGGAAACAGGCAACGGTGGACAGGGTAGAAGGGGGAAAGGAGGAAGCGGAGGAAAAGTGGAAAGCGCGAACTGGCCGTCGGTCTTTAAGTCACCTTTAACCGCTCTTACGCATCATTACAGATACCACACTATTCGCGACTCCAGCGGCCTATAGGGGACGCCACTATCGGGCAAATACGGCGGTCTAAGACAGGTCGTGCCGTGCGATGTGCTAGCTCAATGCATAACGCTGGGGCATCAGCAAGCAAGCATTGAACTCAAAATGGTTTGCTTCGATTTTTAATTCTCCAGGTTTCGAACCTGAGGTGATGTGTTGGCGTGAGCGAACTTCCGGAGGCTTGACTTCCTTCGAGGAAGCGATGAAAGGAAAGCCTATACTGTCCTTCCACGGTGCTGGTGAGCGTTGATAAACGCGGAATGTCTGGTTCACGCGGTCATGTAGGTTGCGTTCAGAGCAACCTATAGCTAACAAGCTGATACTACAGTTACAAAAGAGTCACCAAGACAACTGTTCTATCGCGCAAACCACAGACGACATGCAATCACGGAAGCCACAAGAGACGAGCGAAAATCGCGAAAGGACCTGTTCCGGCCAGTTGAGTGTTCTCCCGCTAGGTACCGTCTGTTTTGCTGGAGTCGCGAATTCTCTCGGACAGCTATTTCAGACGTGAAGAGTGCCCACCTTTGATGGGCCCTCATGATGCGTAAGCGGACGGGTACTCATATCTTTGACTGCATACCCACATGAAGTTGTCCAAGGGTATATATAGTGTGATAACCGTAGTTACGCGTAACTTTAAGGGGCTGAAAATACCCAAACCAAATTTGACGTTCGTGTTTAGGCAGCGTGAGGTTGGTTTGCCTCTGAGGTATCGCGACACTGCATGGTTTACGTTGTCGATGAGAAATGTAGCCAGTACATGCGCAGTACTCGTACAAGCCTGGGGTCTTTAACGCGCATCACGCAGTAGCGATACACGACCGCATGCCGGTACGATATGCTCATCCAGATCGAAACGGGCGGGGGCAGGGATTGAACCCAGGGGTGCTATGTTGCGCTTTTTGGACTCCCTGGAGACTTGGAAGAAGGAAGTGACGTCAACGACTAGAGCAAACGCAGATTGGATGTTGACAGAAGAAAACAAAATCAACATCCAATCTGCATTTGCTGCGTTGTTGACGTCACTTCCTTCTCCCTAGTCTCCCGGGAGTCCAAAAAGCGCAACATAGCCCCCCAAGGCCCCTACGGTTCTGCAGCGCGAGCTTTCGCTCCACGTGCTCCGAGCTGTGGTACACTAAAGACCGGTTCTCACATGCAGCGAAGCGCTGATGTAGCGCTACTCACGTGTCGTCTGCTAGTTATCATCTGCCATGAGCAACAGTTTTGACGGTGCGATACAAAGCTGGTGAACGCTCCCGTCAGCACGCGCTTAGCGCGAGGTCAGCGCTATGCTTGTAGCGCTCCGCTGCATGTGTGAACAGGCCTTAATGCACTCGGCCACCGATCCTCCCGGAAAAATATCTAGTACTGCTTCCGGCACAATGGACCTTTTGTAGAAATACGCAGTGCGCATGCGCGGAGTATTTGATGCGCCTGGGTTCGAGAGTATCTAGTTCCAAACAATCCGCCATCTTGCATTTCTCGCCTTTGGGCGCCTTGGAGACCATCGAGAGTCGAGACTCAAGTTTTGATGTTGCGAACAAGGTGAACACGAGTCATCGTACTGACGACGCCCGTTCTAGATTACGACGTGCACCGCAATCATGCCGGTGAAGGCAAGCGCATCCCCGATGCGCTTGCCTCAACGAACTGTCCTTTTTGAGGTAGCTCCATACGCGGTCCTGGGTGAGGTTCGTACGGTCCGGGGGATGACGTACCCAGTGGTCCGCGTCAAACGCGAACGGGATGTTCTGATCCCGAGACATCGCGACTCAAAATGCTTCGAAAAGCAGCGAGTGTACCCAAAAAGAAAACGAACCGGTAGCACACAAGAAGCCTAACGTGCACGTTGTTTTCTCTACAAATACTCTCCAACCCAGTGCGCCTCAGGTTCGCCCATCGCCCCATAGGTGGCAGCACATATTCGCCAAAAGGTCCAACAGCGATGCTCTGAATTACGGTTTTCCAAGCACAGTACGAGTCAGCGGGAAAAGGGCATGGCCACGGGCCTTTGGCTCAAGAAAGGTGTTTTGTGAGCTGACTTTCCCCAGAAGGCTCATACAGTTAATGCGAGTACTATTTTAGCTTGCTAGGAGCAGTAAGAAGTTAAAAAAAGTAAAAAAGCCGAACAAAAAAAACAAAAATGCGTTTTTTTGTTTTTGTTGTTTTGCAGAAGATTGTTTATGTTTACAAGTCTGGCAAGATGCTGCAAGTTATGTTGCCGAACCTGCAGGTTATGCTGCAGGTAATACCGAATCAGAACGCAGCTCTAGAAGAGGAGGGGGGGGGGGGGAGGGGAGGGTATGCCCGTGTGACGTCACGAGGGTGACGTCACGTGTGATGTCATTATGGGAAGCGTCCCATAATGCAACGCGCGGTTACTCCGACGGCGACGGCGACGCCGCTCAACCTGGAAACGGGAGCCTAAGAGCTGCACTCTAAAACGTTAAGTTTAGAACCTTTTTTTTTAGCTGTTTTAACAAATCAAGAGATAAAAGCCTGTGGGGTCAGATTGAGTGTTAGGGCTCATCCTTTCCGGGGGTGGGGGGAAGGGGGGGAAAGCATTTATTACACATTTCGGTGTTAAAACTTTTTCTTCTTTTGTTTCTTCCCTTACTGTTATGACCTTAAACTCTTAAGGCTCTTTCTATATGGAGAAGAGTTCTGTATAATTCATTTACGTGTAGTTTATTGAATCGTTTCTTGCGTCGTGCACTTTCCAAGCCACATACAGCAAGATGACATACCTGACATATCGCGCGTGCCCCCGCAAAATCACTGCAACTACTAACTGTCCGCAGATATACATATATACGGCCTCTTAGAACCGTGCCAAGGCTCTACCGTTCTCTTTGTTTCCTAGCGCTTGCGAGCGTATAGTTGCTTGTGATCTTGCAAACTTCAAGGAAGTTGCGGGAACGACGCTTTTTACGGTTGAGGAGAGATTTGTTGGACAAACATCCGCCACGAAAATAAGTGCCGTGCAAGCCCAGTGTTTACGCTGTCACTGCAAGCTAAAATGTCTTCCTAGTATTGTGCCCTTCACCACGCTAAAAGGGCAGTTCAAAATAGTCGCTATAGATGTTTCAGGAACGTTCAGACCTTAACCGTTTTATTAGTGTTGCTACTTTGTGGCGTTAATCTCATGCGATAACATACAAATGCAGTCATTTTTAATTACTATGGTCGTTAATAAGAATACCCCGCTAGACATATAAACATTATTCAACATTATGGACGATGTTTCGGGGGGAACGGAGGTGTCCGTATGAACGACACGCGACTGTAGAACGTTTTTTTTTTTTTTACTACAAAAACACTGCGGTAGTTTTTAGATATAATTCGATCTGTCTAAGAAAAAAATGAAGTTCATGAATATTAGTACGAAGTAGATGTATTCATATTCATAGTGCGCTGTAGCCGATTGCGTTTATTGATATTACAACAAGTCGTCGAGCCGATAGGGAAATATATTACTTCCAGTACTACTCAGACAAAACCCGTTCGTTATACCTTAATAGAGCTTCATTAGTTGGTGCTTTAAGGAATAAGAACAATTCAAAAAGAAATATTGTCACGAGGAAAAAAATATAACGGGAGCTTTTGATGACGTTGACAAATACCAAGGAACACAGTATGTGCCCCGCACAAAACACACGCACACACTTATCTTTTTTTTTAGTTTTTACTTGGCTTTTGTATATTTTATTTTATTTTAAGCTTTATTTCCCTTATTTTTAAAAGTTATTTTTTAATTCCCTTCTTCCATCCTTCGCTCCCTTCATGTTATTCTATCAAGACGTACACGTTTCAAACGCCAAAGGCATCGTTTCTTCTTCCGACAACCAAATATATTAAAAACTACTTCGTGCAGCGCATGGATAATGCGCAGAACTATTTTTCTCGATGTGATAATGCGAATAGCCGAGGCGCTGCATGCACTCTGCACACAGACTACACTCAATGCCACGTAACACTAACCAAGACGTCAGGTGATTTAACGTGACGCCATTCCACGGGTCACACGCAACACACCCCGGGATCCACTGCAATACCTCGCCAATATAATGGCTGTTGCAGTAAAAAACAAAGAAAAAAAAAAGTTTGGCGTTTGTTTTGAAAACGTTAAGAGGGGTGTAAATAAGCTTTGTGCTCCATAACAATACTAACCTCAGTTTCTTTTCATATGTTTTTGCATTCACGTTTTTTTTTTTGTTTTTTTTTTGCTTGGTGCGCATGTTTTTGTTGGTAGGAAAAACAAAAAGTTTGTCGTTCATGTTTGTTGTCCTACAATTTCCAGTTTTCGGACAAAGCAACCCACGAGGTACTACTGGGACATCGGGAAGGCCGCCTCCCTCCCCCTCGTATTTCGATGTGGAAATGCTCGGTTCGCTGAATTCACCATTTTACCAGCAGGAGGCGCTGGCTCCGAACATGGGCGACTGAACCATAACAGCCGGATGACATCTCTAGCCTTGCCGAAATCTTGCGCAGCCTTTGCAACCCAGCTCGATAACTCATAGACCCTTGGTGTGATTGTGAATTTTCTTTAGGGGTCTAACTATGGACCAAACTTGGCGCAATTTCGAAATACTCCTATGAATTCCCGACCACGCTCTTACGTGAGCCGTTACATATAGGCCTTTGTTGATCACTAAAACTACGCATTAATAATGGAAAATATATGCAACGGGATTGGTGAATAAAATTGTTGTAAAATTTACGATCTAAAACCTGATAGAAAGCATATTTTCTGCAAAAGTGGGCTATCCTCCAACGTAAATATTATCAAAATTTTCATGTACTTTATTTTTTTTTTTTAATTTCAATCTATTGCGACTTTGGCGCTAAAGTGCGACGTCGTAATATTCGAACGTGATCGTGTCATCGTAATTCTATGGCAATTTCTCGGATCATAGGCTTTAGTTTTTTCCCCTTAGATTAATCTAAGCGGGAGAGCACGACGTGGCATAAATCAGTATTCGGTTCCCATACATCGCAAAACGAGAAATTCGCCCACGGGGCTTACGCAGGCTCCACCACCTTGTACGCTACTTGGACAGCGTGTTGGCGCTCCTCTATTTTCGTTGCAGCCCTCTGCATACTTCCAATAAAGAAGAAAAAAAAATCTATCAATTCCGGTTTTATTAAATAAAAGCTTTAAGGGAGAGAAAAAAGTACGAAGTTAGTTCGAACAAATGAGTGAATTGGCTTCTCCAGTCCCTGTTGCTCACACCTGACGGCTGTCGTGATTGCATTCACGCCAAGAACATGCCAAGAATTGATCCGGGGCACCAATTACTACCGAATAAGACGTGCTAAAGCGCCGACGCCGTGTTCTCGCTGACTCTGTCACCACGCGTACCTCGTAGTGAGTGATTAGCAGATAAACCCTTCAGGATAAACTGTATTGGGGAAGCAGTGACATTGCATGCGGTATGAGTCACACGCTCTTGAAAGAATCGCGCGTACGACAGCAACGTGACAAATCAAGCGCCTTGATTTATCTTCGGCATTTCAAGTCCTTCATTTACAAAGCGTGAGGTAATTTCATACCAGCCACTCGGAAAGCACAGAGAAAAGACACGCACGTCGATTAAACCACACACACACACACACACACACACACACACACACACCACGCACACGCACACGCACACGCACACGCACACACACACACACACGCACGCACGCACGCACACACAGATAGAGAGAGAGAGAGAGAGAGAGAGAAAGAGGGAGGGAGAGGGGGAGAGAGAAAGAGAGAAACTCCCGATGAGCGACTGAAAAATTCCCCAAGTAAACAAGCTGTAGCAATGGCGACGCCCGACTCTCGCCTTATCCAACACCCCCGCCGTTATCTCAAGGTAGGAATCCGTACTCCAGCCTAGACTCAACGGCACGCAATGCGAGAAATGGGAGCGACGCCTCGCGCCATCTGTCGGCGCGTTCCGACACCGCCGCCGTGACGCGCAACACACCTCTCCCGCGCACTCAGCGTTTAACACAAACGCACCTGTCGGACGTTATAGCGCTCGTACATACATTGCGCGCACACACACACAGGCGCACGGTTATGCACCGCGCGGACACGGGAGCGCTTCGCTGGACATCGCACAGGCGGAATCGCCACACCCGCGCTCGTACTACAGTTATCTCGTGTTTCGGACATTACCCGCTGGTGACAAGGCAAATATCGCGTGCCGCGCTAGAAGGATATGGCGGCGCGGTCGGTGCCGCGCTCGAAGGATATGGCGGCGCGATATGTGAGTGTCGGCTGAAGATATCAAGCGATCACAATGGGTATTTTTTTTTTCCTGAGCTCCTAATCAGATAAGAACAAAAATATCAATCCTTACTTTTTTCCCTCTTTTTTTTTTTACTGGAGATAAGCGGATGGAAAGGAGAGACTAGGGAGTCCCTGACACGTGCGTGACATACTCGATCGAGACACGGCTTGGGACGCGGTTCTGTCGCTTGCGTGATCGGAATTTCGTTGCACGTGCAGTCGAACTCAACTGCCGCGTTTTTGGTGGATTCCTTGCGATTTAGCGGTTTTTTGGCACACGTCGAAGGCGCCTCCATGCAGCGGCAAGTCGGCCGCGGCTTCGTCTGTTTGTGCTCCCAGATACGTTGTGTGTGTGGCCGTGATACAGATTGAAACGGGGTCAGAGAAACACGATGACATCTGTCCTGTTCGACCCACTGGAGGTAAGTTTTTTATATATAAATATATAGTTTTTTTTTTTTTTTCGCAGGTGCATGCGCTTGGCGTTTATTCTAGTTTGAGCGTCATGTCCCCAAAGCTGACGTTGTTTATTCCAGTCAAGATAAGGAAATTGAGTTTCTTTTTTTATTAATCACAAATATATACACACGTTTATGCAATTGGTCTGGCCTGCTTAAATACAACCAATGAAAATTTGGATCGACAATTTTTTGGAATATGCCTAAATTTCTTAGTGACCCGTGGTTTAAAATGTTGAAAGGGCACTATTGCGATCCGCACTACACGTGTTTTTACCTTTCTGAGTTTTCCTGCATTTAATTGTAAAATTTGAAAGACAGTTTGCACATTAAGGTTGATTTTCTGATCTAATCAAAAGGACTGGAAAATAAAGCAGAACTTGTTTCTGTTACCGTAGCTGCGTGGACGATTAAATAATTCTGAAGGCGCCGTTTCATGCTTCCAAGAATTGTAACCTCAACTGTGTGCCCTCCGTACTCCACATGAATTTGAAAAACAAAAATTTGTTATCCTAATCCGTCTACATAACAAAATTCGAGAGTTTCAAACAACTTAGAAAGAAACCATTCTTCAACATTCCGAGCTTAATTGTGGAGCGAAATCCGCGAAACTTTTCAAGCAAAACTAACCCCAGAAGTTACTGAGACGTGTGTGCACTTACTTTGGTCAAATCGTCTGCCAAATATTTTGAAACAACTTAAATCGTATAATTAAAGAAGTTTTTGGTTCAATTGAAAATGTATTGTTATATGTGATAGTTCAGATTGAAATTTTGCACTACAGAAGGTCAATGCAGTTTCGTATATTTCTTCGAGTGATTACAATACGACGAAAGTTCAATATTATATAACAATTCCTATATAAAAGTTTTTCCCGGACTGCATATGAAATTAAGATGACTTACCGTAAATCACGGTTTAAATTATGACTTGATTCTTCGATTATAATTTGCCAGAATGCATAGGCATTCTGGCAAATTAAAAAAAAATACCTTCGCTATCGTTTGCTAATACATGTTTGTCAAAGTTTGATTTGTAAGGTTTGGTTCTAGAGTTTAATATAATTTCTGAGGTATTTTGCCAAAATACGCGTAGAAGAAAAAGGTAAACAAATACCTCAAGTATTTTTTGCTAGTACGTGTTTTGTCTCAGTTTGATTTGTAAACTTTTGTTCTAGAGTTTACTGTAATTTTTGGGGTGTGCAAATAAAATGCGCTCAGAATAAAGAGGCAACAGCAAATAAGTTCTTGAGCGCAGTTTTTGTATACCTTTGTACCGTATAAAGCAAGACGGAGAATGTTATTACAGAAAAACAAGCGTTGAGTGTTACGGTGTGTGACCTTGATTTTTCGTTCACGTTTATCTATAATTCTTCACTTCCTTTGAATGGGATGATGGAAGGAGTTGAAGAACATTATTTCCGAGACGTAACACGCGTTCACACTTCTCCACTTGACAAATTGTGTCGTCGTTGTTTTCAAAGTGCGAGTATATATATAACAAAGTGTGTGCTCAGTACAGTATAGTGTATGCTGAATGGGAGCGGAAATAAGTGCATACGTTTTGTGAATTGGTAACGAAATACTTCGTAAAGAGTTAAAATGTTAGCCTCGACAAAATGGAATGCCAGGAAAAGGACGAAGACAGGACAATGCACATTCGTCTCAGTCCTTTATGTCGCTCTTATTTTATTGTTGAAATGTTAGTTTAACGTTTTGTAAAACTAACATTCCGAGTTGTTACGTAGCGTAAGAGTAAATTGAAACTATATGCTTGCCATTTGTGCTCCAGCTCAATATTTGTTCGTATAATTCTTGTTTAAGAAAGAAACAAAAAAGTGGTCGAGGGACCGCAAGAAAAAGTTAGCTGTACAACTAAAAAATAAAAAAAGAAAGAAAAGAAGTGAGCGACTCGTTGCATTATGTTATCATTACTTTGGCATCAACAGTTACTGCTCATGGCTGATGGTGACTGTGAGTAATCCCACAATCAAGAAACAGAATTATTTCGATTTGCGTAATATAATAACTGATCCCAATGTAATATGCGTTTGTCTTCTGTTTTATTCAGTAGTTTCTTCACTAAATTTCAGATGAGTAACCGGCCAAATATATGTTAGAAACAACATAATTGCCTAACTAAACAAAAACATCTTTTTTTTTTTTTTTTTTTTGTGAATATGCGCACAGCGTGACAATGTTCTCGCGAACAGGTAAACTCCAGTTCGCACGCACTGCACAAGCTTCCGTAAAATAATAAAGCATATAAGATCAGCTGCTGATTTGGAACATGCGCTCGCTTCAGAATCCTGGAGAATTTCCCCAACACTCAACAAAAAAAGCAAGAAGAAAAAAAGCGTAAATTGAGTATGATGGCTAAAGCTGTTTAAACAGTTCCAAGACCAGTTTGCTCCTTCCTTTAGGGCAATCGAGTTAACGGGGAGGCTCGGTGTTTTCTACTTATTTTATTGTCGTTTGCAACCCTAATAAATGCCAGTGGTGGAGCCTCCTAAAGGCTCGTTCACACAGACCCGTTTACGTTACGTTACGAAAAGTCACCGGGGAATCTGTGCTTCGTATTAAATGTGGCTGCCAATTCAAGGAGATAGCCTGGCACGCGACATTTGAGACACGAATGTTTCGGTGACTTAGAGGTAACGTAAGAGAACGGTGCTGTGTGAAAAGTTGAACCGAGCTGAACTCCTTACGTTACGTTATGACGAGCCTTGTGTCCTTGGTCGCCACGGCAACTCACCGTCCTAGCTCGTCGTCACCGAAACATTCGTGTCTCGAACGTCGCGTGCCAGGCAATCTCCTTGAATTGGCAGCCACGCTTAATACGAAGCACAAATTTCCCGGTGACTTTTCGTAACGTAACGTAAGAAAACGGGTCTGTGTGAACGAGCCTTTACTCGATGTAGCCTTATGGGAAGCAAGTTTGTTTTGTTGTCAGGTGATGACATTTTTAGTCATGCGAGCAGATTTTTACATTTCAAGGTTTATATTTGTGGGGATGTGGACTTTCATCCAATATTACCTTCACTAAACGATTGGTACGGGAGAAAGGCTAAACAAATCGCATAAACTTCGATGAGAAACAACATTTTATTGACAATAGAGCGCACAGGGAAGAAAAGTGTGTCGGCGATTATAGTCAAACCTCACGGAGGTTAGACCTTGCCAGTGTACGGTAAGGTCTTCGTTGCGGTATCTCGAGAGGAAAAAGGTCAAAAACATATCGGACGTCGGGTATCTTTACGATGAGGCACTCGAATAGATTTTGCAATTAACAACTTGGATTGCTCTTCGATTGTACCGTATCCGTAAAAGCGGAACTGAGATCTTTCGTTTCGGTGGCGGAACCGTCGTGAAAATGTCGTGACTCATTGCTAGTGTTTATTTCATTTTTTCATATGCGGGATTTCGAATAAATTGTGCATTTCTAACCGAGAAAAGCTCCCTAAAATAAAACAACACAAAGGTCGTGTTGATGTAGCCCATAAGTCACACTTAACAGCTCAGTAACCAGGATGCCTTAAACTGCGAGAACGAACTGAGAGAATATACCCGTTTCCAAGAGTGCAGCACCGACCGTGGTGCCGAGAGGAATGCCGGGAACAGTAGGTATACAGAGCTGGTTGTAGCAGACAACGCGGGTGGCGGAGGAAACACGGACGAGCGGGCGAGGGAGGCGATCGAGCGTCTGCGCTGCACTATCAAGGCCGGTTCTCACATGCAGCGAAGCGCTTATGTAGCGCTGCTCACGTGCCGTCCACTGCTTATCGCCGGCCATGAGCAACAGTTTTGACGGTGCGATACAAAGCTGGTATACGCACCCGTCAGCACGCGCCCAGCGCGAGGTCAGCGCTACGCTTGTAGCGCTCCGCTGCATGTGTGAACAGGCCTTCACTCTCTTTAGTGCCACATGGTAAATGCTCACTACACTTCGTGGCCGAACTACAGAATCGTCTTGTGCCGGGAAGGAAACCGTTTACGAGTCTCCTTCTGTCCACTCCCTTTCGCACTTTTCTCTCCTCCTCTCCTCACAAGCAGTAGTTCTCTGAGCTACTCCCCGCAAAAAAAGAGGGTCTCCCTTTTTTTTTGGAAAGGAGGCATTTAGGGAGAGTCCTCCTTTCTACTTGCTCGTCGGCCTTTAAGTTCAGACGCAGCCGACGCTACGAGCTGATGTGTCCAATCAGACAGCGTCAAAAGCGTGTCATCGTGGTGTTCGTCATGTTCTGTACGTGTTCTATCAGCTGTGTACCGATCAAAGTTGCTTGCGCTTTTGGCCTGCGTGATTGGTCCCATTAGCTCGTAGCGTGCGCTGCTTCTGGGCTTAAGCTGAAACGAAGTATGAAATGTTTGTTTGGGCTAGTTGGTTGATGAACAATTCGCAACGGGACACGGACGAAGTGAAGACGAGACAGTATTTTAACGCGAGAGCGTTAAGGAGCTCGTGTCGCAGAAAAGCCGGCGTCCGCGGGACAATCCTGATTGGTCGATAGGGTCATGACGTCACAGCCACATGACCTCGCGCGGGAATTTCGAACAACCCACAACGCTCACGTGAAACGTGATGTCACGCGTGGAATGAAAGCGATTAAAACATGTCATGTAATGCGCATTAAAGGTCGCCGCATGTCACAAATGATTTCACTTTATAAAGTAATTATTTTCTTGAAAGAAATCTTTAAAGAATTTTAGCCGGGATTCGAATTCCCGACCCTTTGGTTGCGAGCCAGACACGGTACTGACTATAAACCAACACACTGTTTACAAACAAGCCCGCTTTGCCCACAACAGGTGTGGGCACTGCGCATGCGCAGAAGCCAAATTTAGAGGAATGAAGCATTAGCACATGCGCAGTACCGACAGCAGCGCCACCGCGGTCGTATGACGTCAGCAAGTTGAGTTGGTCTATAGACGTTTCCACTGTTTACAAAAATCACAGTCCACACGTATTAAATCACAGTCCAGAACGCGCACGTTCGTCGCTTCGGAAAGCGAGCAAATCACGCGCCATACGCACGAACACTGAAAATGGAACCTGCCAAGTGTCCTTTTTTGGAAAGGTCTATAGACCTTTCCAATGTTTACAAATCCACAGCACAGCGTGCGATCTCCACAGCTCAGCACGCGCGTGGGCGTCGCTCTGGAAAACGAGCAAAGCACGTGCCATACGCACGAACACTGGAAATGGCACCGGCCATACGCTCTTTCTTGGAAAGGTCTATAGACCTTTCCAATGTTTAGAAAATCACAGTCCAGCGTGCGATCTTCACAGTCCAGCACGTGCGTATTCGTCGCTTCGGAAAGCGAGCAAAGCACGTGCCATACGCACGAACACTCAAGATGGCACCGGCCACACGCTCTTTTTTGGAAAGGTCTATACTCGGGGACAACTTTTCTTGTCATCTCCGGGGAGAAGAAGAGAGCTCGCGCACAGCTTTAATCAGCGCTCAGAATGGGAGAGGGAACGCCTGCGTGCCTGTACTTTCCACTGCATTGCCAAGAAAAGTTGTCCCCGTGGATAGCGCCATTTTGAGAGCGAGGGAAAAGAGGGGACACCATTGGACACCGGCGCTTTTCCGCTTGCTGGTGCGTTAGAAAGAGTGAAAGTCCTGAATGAGAGCCATGCGCCAGTGTTGGGTGTATGCATTGCCCGAACTTCGTTTGCGCTTTCTTCTCTGTTTTAAACACCAAACTTAATTTGAGCCACGTGCTTCGATGGCGACAGTCACCCTGTCATCGGGACACCATTGATCGGTTATAGGTAGGGTTCCGCGTTTTCGGTATCTATTTTTCTTCAGATTCGGGGGTTATTTATCGGTGTTTATTTTTCTCTTAAAATCGGTGTTTTTCGGTGTTTAATTTCAATGCTGGAAAGAAATCGGTGATTATCGGGGCTTGTGTTGCAAAGCGACTGCATAATTACTAGAAAAACCACGGCACAGCTCACATTACACACGTTTATTGTACACACACCAAACACGTCACACAATGCACATGCATATGGAAATAACAGAAAGCCTTTCAGAAGCATGATACCTAAACGTAAACTTATTGAAAAAAAATTGACATGTAGATTGTCAGAGACTTGTCAGTCGTCGGAGCACGTTCGTTGCGGCGGAGGAAACGCAGTCCAGAAAACGCACGCTCCACGTTCGCGCTTGAAACAGGGATGGCAAGAAAATCAAAAGGAGCTTTTGACAAGACTGGCCATTCCTTGCTGTGCGCTCTCCAGAAGCTGCCAATGCATTGCCCAATTGCCCTCCCCCCTTCCCCCCGCCCCTCTTCGCCTTTCGTCCTTTCTCCCATATACCAGGAAACCTATGCCTGGACAAAAGACTTGAAAACCGTTGTGCTAAAAAAGATAAGGGAAGGGAACGGGGCAATAAACATGGTTTCAAAAGAAAGGGACGACCACTAGGACAGTTCAGTGAGGCTGTGTTCCGGGTCAACGAGGAAAGAAAGCGGGCTAGAAGATTCTTTCAGCAAAGCTGCCATTTTTTTCGCAGCTTGAATTCGGTGTTTTTCGGTTTTTACCGATTCAGAAAAAAACACCTCGGGGGTTAATTATCGGTATTTATCGGTATATACCGAAAACACGGAACCCTAGTTATAGGGTGTACAAATAACGAAAGAAAGCGTTGAATTTTGTCCGAGGACCTATGTAGCTTGCACGGAATCCGGCAAGTGTGGCTGCAATGTCTTTAAGCTCCATCGCTTTCCACGTGACCGCGATCTCCGGCGGGCCGCGGCAGTGGGTTGCGTCCGTAAACCAAAAAGACTTTTTCCCAACGCCTACCTCTCGACTGTACTCGGAACATTTTGTGAATGGAGCGCGCACCGAACGCTGTACCGCCGTTGAACATAAGTACGCTCGCACTTCTACGCGCAGCTGTTTGACGTGAGGGGGGACGCGGGTATGCGCTGGCCTGACGTTAGGCTTAGCGTTACGCTTTGAGGTCTAACGTCGTCAACCGGTACTCGCAACTAGGGCGATGATGATGATGAGAGGACACGTGATTTCAGCACGCGCCGCGCCGAGCTTCGCACTCCCGTCGCTGCCTCGACCAGCGGCGCAACAGTCACCAACGAGCCAGGGATGCTTCCGCATTCACAACTCATAAAAAGTGCTTAGTTGTCCTAGGATTTTTTTGTGGTGTTTCTCTCTTTGGCATTTCCTGTTTAAGCACTTTTCAACTAAAATAAACATTCATGATGAACTATAACCCTTAGACTAGGCATACATTTAAGCCATGTTTGAGACTCCTGTTCTTCCTCTCCTTCATCGACGTCTTTCTCCCAAATCTCAGGGTTATAGCTCATCGTGTTTAATCATCATTTAACTTGTTTGCGCCCTAACAATCTGTTGATAAACGTCCAGCTGGGTTTGAGACTTTTCGCGTGTGTGTCGTCCTTCGCTTCTTTTTTTTTTTTTTTAATGCACGAGAACGATATTTCTTTGAGTTATACGTTGTTGAACTTACTTCTGTGTAGTGACGTCTCTTTTTGTGTTTTTTTTTTTTTTTACTTGACTGATATTTATTGCTCATTCTTTGGAAACAGAACAAATGTTAAGTCCGAGAAGGTCGCAATGCTTTTGTTAACTTTCTTGACAGCGTGATTTATGCCACAGTTTTTAAGAAATGTTTAACCGTTTGATGATGCCAACATGCTCCTGTGAAGACACTGTTTTTGGGATGTTACCGAAAATGCGCAAGGAATGTGTACAACGTATCTTGTTTGTAATATAAATTCAGTGTTTGGCTTTACTTACGTTTGTTTTCATCTACTGTGGTATGGCACACATTATTCACTCCGCTAGATATTGATTAATAGTTATACGCATTCGAAGCAATTTGGTATTTTCTAATAATAGCTGAAGGTATTAGCGCATACCGATATATTCGAGTTAGTCAGACTTGGATAAATGATTTTGGAGATGTAATTTTATTACAATTACTTCGATCCAGAAGGAATTAGTATAATTAAAATTCCTAGATAACAAAATATTTTCTTACAATTACGCGTTACTTTTAGGTAGTAAGGGAATTTACTTGACAACTACTTTTTTATGAGAGCTACCTTTCTTTACTGATGTTAAATTAACATTTTTCCCGCACTCCGTATTTAATCATTCCTCATCTCACCTTTGGGGATTCAGCCAAAAGCATTTAACGATTGTCCCTTTTTGTGTCTTTATTACACCAACTTCCCTCTAGTCTCAAAGAGCACCGTGCTCCCAATAATGTATAAATCAGTTGTTTTATTACTTTTAAGCGCTGCTAAATCTCTTAGTGGTGGTAATGACAGTAAAAGGGGATCTCATAGTGTATGTAGGCATTTAAAGAATCGAATGAAGGCTCAATTTTTT
The DNA here is from genome assembly GCA_013358835.2 of Ixodes persulcatus. Classification (NCBI taxonomy): domain Eukaryota; kingdom Metazoa; phylum Arthropoda; class Arachnida; order Ixodida; family Ixodidae; genus Ixodes; species Ixodes persulcatus. The sequence continues at coordinate 2,731 of JABSTQ010007116.1, read as the reverse complement.
TAATTCATCAGTATGTTCTTTTTGCAATAGTTGACTCAAAATCTTGGTAAAAATCTTCAATGTACACATCACGATTTAAATAAGTTCAATTTTTCTTTTCACTCCATCCCGACAATGGAGGGCATCGCGTATTATATAAGACGACAGGGCGCTCCGTGTGTGCTGTGACCTAAACATTAGCACATCTGTAGGCACACGGTCGACGCGTATAGCACAGACCACAGACTCGGCGCATGCCAAGCCCGCAAGCTTAGAAGGGCGGTGGGGCAGAAAAGCTCAGCAATTTTACTCCTCTCATTGATTCCATAGAACTGAGCTCAATCGTCACACAATCATTAAAAGCGTAGTTGTAGTTGTAATTCAAATTTCGCAATTAATAACACTAAAATGTAGCTCGATTACAATCACTTTTAATCACAATTAATTATATTTACAAGTAACGCAACACAAAAAAAAATTAAATTACAGTACTTTAGTTACCGTAGTCGAATTTACTAAATTTGCATGGACTCAATCATGGTCGACAGATAATAGAATTTAGTATTGATATAACGATTACATGTTTTGTTATCTAAGAGTATTTGTTATCTAAGAAAATGCGGTACGGTTAAGAATAAAAGGTTACTGTTCTTTTTACAAATTTGTCTTGTAGCTAAAAGCGTTGTGTTAGCACTGGGCGTTTTTTAAGAAACTTTGGTTAAGTGCTTCTCAAAAATTTATTTGTCCCAGTCTCAGGTTTTCTTTCAATGATGTTTACTATCCAGCTCGTCTGCATGCTTTCCCTCAGTGAAAAACGTTTGAATTTTTTGCTGACTTTTACTCCTCTAGTTTAGTATATTGGAGTAAGTCAAATACTCCATCAACCTTTTCGTGATATCAATAAATAAGTAGTGACTTTATTTAAGGGGCGGCGGGAAAAGCTAACAGGAGAAAAGCTCACCGCAAAACCGTCATATGCGGAGAAAAGCTCACCGGCCTTTCGACGGAAGCTGAAAAAAACTGACTAACTAATCCGAATTGAGCCTTCACTCAACTGAAATGCATTAATTCAACAGAAGTATGAATTTATTGCGCATTTTACCATGAGGAAAATATGCTTTCATGTATATATGTACCATGCACATCTTGGGTTGCACGACAAAAATATATGAAGTTTTCCTATTGAACGGTAAATAAAGGATTGCCAGGGAAAATATAACCAGTGGAGCCAAGTTGAGTTGTTCCTGAATTGTTATATGTTAAATTACTTTTTATATAGCGTCCGATAGTAAATAAATAAGTGACATTCCCAATTAAACTTAAGGAAGAAAGCGAGAAGAGACGGACAAACACAAACTTCCAACTGGCAACAACATTTATTGACACCAAGAGTTTGCTTATATTAATATACAGGAAAAAAAAGAGGGTGAAAAAAGGTGGAAAGAAGGAGCACCATGCCGTCAAGCGCTGTCGGGAACGTGGGGGGGGGGGGGGGGGGGAGCTTTGAACTAAGAAATCTTTAAACTTGAGGAAGAAAACGAGAAGGGACGGACAAACACAAACTTCCGACTGGCAACAACTTGCCAGTTGGAAGTTTGTGTTTGTCCGTTCCTTCTCGTTTTCTTCCTCAAGTTTAATTATCCCTACCAACCCGCTCGTTCTGTCCCTACAAGAAATCTTATCTCTTTCCCCGAAAGGGCAATGGAGAGGGAACCGATGTTGTCCTTGGATCGACACATGGCGAAGGCATCTAGTACCTCCCGACCATACCTCGAGGTGTGGCCCCCGATTCTTGTAGCAGAGGGAAGGACGGCCGAGCAGGAAGTACATTCCGACGCGTGTTTGGCGATCGGGTGGTGAATAACCTCTGAACCATTGGAGACAGCTTTTTTTAACCTCGTCCGCGTGCTCTCTCAGGCGGTCGTTTAAGCAGCGCCCCGTTTGGCCGATGTATCGGGCACCATAAGACATAGGAATTGAGTAAACACACTCTTTGCGGCAAGTAACGTTACAGGTTTTGTGGTTCTTTTGGAAAGGGGGGCGCCGGTCCGGTTTTTTTTTTTTTTTTTTTTTTTGCAAATAGATGCCAATTTAAACTTACACAAGAAAACCACGTTGGTGTTGAAGCCCTGCGCTATTGATTTCAGTCGATGCCAAAATGTTATGAATGTAGGGGATGCACGCGAAGCGGGACTTTGGAGGCGGCTTTTTGGATTCAGGCCCTGTGACAAGTCTTTTGATGGTAAGCTCGATCAAGTCGTTTGGGTAACCTGCCTTGAGAAGGCGGCGTATCTGATTGGACAGACTAGTGGCGAAAAGGTGTTGACACGACTTGGATTTGGCAGCAGCAATAAGTTTTCGGACAATACCAGTTCTTACGTTTTTTGAGTGCGAGCTGCTGAACGGCAGAACAGTCTTATCAGATTTCTGCTGATTGGACCAGCAGATCCCGACACTGGTGGGGAACAATCTCAGATCAAGGAACTGTAATCCCTCACATGAGGGGGTCTCTTCCGTGAACGTGAGCCCGAAGGAGTTCTTCTGGAAAACGCTTTCAATCGCTGCTGTATCTGAATTAGTGGAATGAAGGATCAAATAATCATCTACGTAGCGATAAACCCTGGCTTCGGGAAATTCCTGCTCAAGGTTCGATTGCACCTTGCTGTCAACCTGAAACAAAGATTTCGCCTAGGATGGGCGCTAGGCACGACCCTATGCAAACATCGGATTTCTGAAGGAACACTTTGCCCTC